>QEPC01006907.1:823718-836725 GCA_003113815.1 Sphenodon punctatus
AAAAAAAACCATATAAAAACAAAAGAAAACCATATAAAACCCAATAAAAATCCAAAAAAACATATAAAAAAACACAAAAACACCCATAACATTTCCCGAACGGCCGAACCGAACGGCCGAACCCAAACCCGGCGAACTAACCAAACTGCCGAACCAAACAGATGAACCAAACACAGCCGAACCGAACGGAGGAACCGAACGCGGACGAACCAAATGGACGAACCCGAACCGCGATCTGTTCTCCCATCCCTACCTCACAGTGATCACCTGTCAAAAATGCAGGACCTCTAGGAGGGCATTCCCAGACAATGGAAGGGGCTGCCCCAGGGAATGAGGTGATCCCTCAGGTAGGTAGGGCCCAGACCGTTCAGGGCTTTATAGGTCAACACCAGCACCATGAATTGAGCCTGGAAGACTACAAGCAGCCAGTTGAGAGCACAAAGAACCAGAGTAATGTGCTGATAAGAACACAAGAAGTGCCATACTGGGTCAGGCCAATGGTCCATCTAGCCCAGCATCCTGTCTCCGATAGTATCCAATCATGGTGGCTTGGAAGAAGCACCCAACAGGTCACAATGTGGGATCAATTCCCTGTTGTTTCCCCCTAGCTCCCGTCATGTTCCCTGATCCTGTCTGGCTAATAGCTGCTAATGGACCTAACTTCCAGAAACTTGTCCAAACCTCTTTTAAACTCAGCTATAGTATTGGCCCTTACCACAGCCTCTGGCAGTAGGTTCCACAACCCAGTTATACGCTGAATGAAAAAATATTTTATTTTATTTGTTTTAAACTTGCCACCCATGAGTTTCATGGAGTGTCCCCTAGTTCTAGTACTAGCTGAGAGGGTAAATAAATAGAGGTTACTTATCAATAACTCTGTTCTTCAAGAGAGCGCCGCATATTCTCACTCATGGGATTCACTTCCTGCTTCACAGGCACCAAAGACGTAGTTATCAGCAGTTTCCAGGCAGAAAACCTGGAAGGATCTAGAATAAGGTGAGGGCTCCGCCCCTCCCTCCCCCCCTCCCATCCCGTCAAAAGCGCAGGCTCAAGATCGCGCAAGAACGAGACAGCATAAATAGGTGAAAGGAACCCTTGCTGCCTTAGTTCCATCCAACCCCATCCCAGAAGATGTAATAAAATACATCCGAGATGGAGGGGAAGGAGGGTGGGTCATGAGAATATGCTGAGTTCTCTCGAAGAACAGAGTTACTGGTAAGTACCCTCTATTTCTTCTTCGAGGATCTCCAGGATTCTCACTCATGGGAGAGTGAATAGCAGTTCATAACACCTACCTCAAGTGGAGGGAGTCGAGGAGGTTAATCAAAGAGCGATTGAAACCCTGCTTTCCCCACTAGGGTATCCGATCTGGCCTCTAGGCCCAGAGAATAATGTTTAGCAAACGTGCGAAGGGAGGACCAAGTAGCAGCCTTGCAAATGTCTATGATTGGAACACCATGGAGGTTAGCCAGGGTAGTGGCTAGTGCCTAGTTGAGTGGGCTCGCAGACAGGAAGTCGGCGTCTTCCCAGCTTGATGGTAGCATCTCTGGATGCAGAGGAGAATCCACTTTGAGAATCTCTGTGAGGTAATCTTGACTCCGATTCTTTGTCCCCCATAGGAAATTAAGAGCACATCAGAAGCCCTGATTCGTCTAGTTCTGTCGATGCAGAATGAGGGGGCCCTCTTTATGTCTAGAGAATGGAGAACATGTTCTGTATGGGATGAATGAGGTCTTAGGAAAAAGACCGGTAGGGAAATGGTCTGGTTGAGATGGAAGGGGGAGACTACCTTTGGAATAAATGCAGGGTCAGTCTGGAGGTCAACCTTGTCTCTGGAGAAGCAGATGTAGGGTGGAGAGGTTCTGAGGGCTGTCAATTCACTAACACTTTGGACTGAGGTGCTAGCCACTAAGAAGGCAGTTTTTATGGACAGCTTTTCCATTGAACAAGAAGCCATGGGTTCAAAAGGGGGCCCCATCAATTTTGATAGCATCAGGTAAAGATCCCACTGAGGGGCAGCTGGGCAATCGGGGGGGAGCATATTGATGAGGTCCTCATCAAGGGGTGGGAGAATAGGGTTTCTACATCGTCCGGTTCAAGGCGAGATGAGAGAGCAGCCAAGTGTACCTTAATGGAGATCCCTGGAGATGTAAAAGATATTTGAATGCATAGTTCATATTGAGAGAGGTTATTTATTTATTTATTTGCATTTATATGCCGCCCCCTTATGCCAATGGCATTTCGGGGCAGCTTCCAACAAAAAATAAAAACAATCTTGAACAATATAAAACTACAATAAAATCTAAAATTCCAACATTCTTAAACAATTTTAAAACTCCCCCCATAAAAATGTAACCCATCCTCCCCTCCCCACCTCCGAAGGCCTGGGAGAACAGACATGTCTTGCAGGCCCGACGGAAGGCCAACAGACTCAGGGCCAGCCGTGCTTCCTCTGGGAGGGAGTTCCATAAACGTCGCCCAGTCACCGAGAACGCCCTCTCCATTGTAGCCCCCCGCTTTATGTGGGGGACCTCCAGGAAGGCACCCCCGGTGGACTGAAGGGGCCATCCTGAGTCACGGAGGGTGAGGCAGTCCCTGAGATATCCAGGTCCAAGACCGTATAGGGTCTTATAGATCAACACCAACACCTTGAATCTGGCTCGGCACAATACAGACAGCATGTGCAGTACATGGAGCACCGGTGTTATGTGCCTCATCGGCCCGTTCCTGTTAAGAGACGGGTCGCCGCATTCTGCACTAGCTGCAGCATCCGGGTCAGCATCAAGGGAAGCCCCATGTAGAGCACGTTACAGTAGTCTAGCCTTGAGGTGATGAAGGCATGCATCAGAGTGGCCAGGTCGGTTCTGGATTTATATGGGTGCAGCCTCCGCACCAGATACAACTGGTAGAAGGCTGCCTTCGTCACCACATCCACCTGTCGATCTAGGCAGAGAGCCGCATTCAACAACACCCCCAGACTCCGAACCTGCTGGGCCACGGAGAGGCGCACACCCTCCACAAGGGGGGGCAATACCTCCCCTGCTCAGCCTACCACCATCACCTCCATCTTATCGAGATTGAGCTTCAGTCTGCTCTGCCATAACCATGTCACCATGGCCTCCAAACACTGAGATAGCATGGAGACAACCGTGCGTGGGTCGGTTGAAAAAGAGAGGTAAAGCTAGGTGTCATCAGCATATTGGTGGCAACGCACACCAAATCCTCTCACGATCTCCCCCAGGGGCTGCATATATACATTAAACAAAAAAGGAGACAAGATTGAACCTTGTGGAATGCCACAGTCTAGGGCCCGGGGGTTAGATGTTTCTGCCCCCAGGACAACCCGCTGGATCCTCCCCGAGACGAATGACTGGAACCAGCCAAGGAACGTCCCATCCAGACCCCCCAGGTAACGCAACTGTCTCAACAGCAGCCCATGGTCCACTGTATCAAACGCAGCCAAGAGATCTAGCAGGAACTAAAAAGGGAAGGTTAGAGATGGGTCGGTAACTGGCGAGTGCGTACACATCCAAGGATGGCTTCTTCAGCAGGGGGCAAATGTCTCCCTGGAGGCTTTCACCAATCAGGATGGGCAAGGATCTAATTCACAAGTAGTGGCCCTAACTGACCTCAGGACCCCCACAGCATCAGCTGGCATCACTTCCTGAAACTCATCCCAGAAAGCTGGACCAGACGGGGCCTCCATCATGTCACGCTCCATTTCTACTGTTTCTAATCCAGTGTTGAAATTGCTCTGAATCCGAGCGATCTTGTCTGCAAAGTATGTGGCAAACTCCTCACAGTGGGCCTGGGACAAGTCCCTGTCCAGGCGGAGGGAGGCCGGACTGACCAGCCCTCGTACCACCCGGAACAGCTCCGCTGGATGCGACTTTGCAAACGCTATGAGGGTGGCAAGGAATTCCTTCTTTGCCACCCTCACAGCCTCAACGTCGGACCGCAAGTGGTCCCTACGGAGAAGTCAGTTAGATTCAGCACAAGTCCGACGCCAGCGTCACTCTAGTCGCCTGCCTTCCTGCCTCATACTCCGCAGTCCCTCAGTAAACCAAGGGGCCCTGTGGTGTTGAGACAGGGGCACAGGAAGTCTCGGAGCCACTCTGTCAATAGCCCCCTCAAGAAAGATGTTCCAAGCCCGAACAAGTTCATCCAGAGAGGGGCTGGCAGAGTCCAGGGTTAAATCCCCCAGGGCCTCCTGGAACCACTGAGGTTCCATCAGCCTCTGAGGGTGGACCATCCTAACTGGTACCTTCCCCTTCTGGGGGTGGCACACTGAGAGACTGGTCTGAAGGAGGTAATGATCCGTCCATGACAAGGGCGTAGCTATCACATCCCCCCACTACTGGATCACCCGCCTCAAGGCCAGAACAGAACATCAGATCGAGGGTATGCCCCCCCCCCACATGGGTTGGGCAGCTGACAACTTGGAACAAATCCATGGTTGCCATGGCGGCCATGAATTCTCACTCCACCCCCACAAGGCCAGTGTTGGTATGGGCATTGAAGTCCAAAGTCCTAGAGGAGCCCAGTGCCACCACTGAGACCAGTTCTGCTAGAGCGGAGAGGGAAGCTGCTGGGCAGGAAGGGGCCCGGTACACCAGCAGCATCCCCAAATTGCCCCAAGCCAAAACAAACACCACATGGAGGGCCTCGATTCCAGGAATATCTGGAACTGGATATATCCTAACTGACCACCTCTCTTTACAAATCACAGCTACACCACCTCCCCGGCCCCCGGCATGAGACTGATGCTGTACGGAATACCCGGCTGTAACGATATCAGCCAAAATCGGCCCCACCTCCTCCTCCAGCTAGGTCTCCGTTATGCTTTCAAGGTCCACTGCCCCATCCAGGATCAAATCCTGGATTATCAGGGCCTTATTAACTATGGACCTTGCATTCAACAGCATCAGTCGCCCACCGAAGGACCCTGGACCCAACTCCCCTGGACTCTCAGGTGGTGTGCAGACTCTCTGAAGCCCCACAAGGACCCTAAGGCCCCTGGGCACCCGGGCTCTCTGTCCCCATCGACCATACCGTCCACAACCTAAGACAACCCCTATGGCCATCTCCTCCCCCCCATCCACATCATGCTGACCCCCTTCCATTGTCTGTTCCCCCAGAACCCCCAGAGGCTCCCATCCCCTCCCCCCAACCCCTCCTTCCCTCCTCATACCCAAGCCTTCCTCTCTCACAGGAAGGCTCTCCCCAACCCCCTGAGGCAACCCCCATTCTCTCACTATGGGGTAAAGCCTCCCCCCCTATTTACTCCCCCGTCCGACTGGACACCCCACTACCACCAGGGGTCAGCACAGGACATCTTAACCTACCCACCCTCTTCAGTATCGAGGGAAGTACACCACCAGGAGAAGTGAGTCCATTTAGCTGAGTAGCACACCCTGGTCGATGGGCACCAAGAGTTTAACAGGACAGCTGCAATCTCCGGGGACAAATCTTCCATCATGGAAGAATCAGCCAGGCGCAGAGATGAATCATGTTTAAGTCGTGATGTAGAATGGTGCCTCGTTGGCGGGACCAGAGGTCTGGTCGGAGAGGAAGGTCTGTGGTCACAGAAGCCATTTCCTTGAGTGTCTGGAACCACGTTTGCCCCGGCCAAAAGGGGGCTATGAGAATAATGTGGGTGTGATCTGATCAGATGTTGTGAAGCATCTTGTGCAGGAGAGGTGTTGGGGGAAAGGCAGAGAGGAATTCCCCACTCCAGGAGATCATGAAGGCATCTGATACTGATCCTGGCGCTAGTCCCGCACGGCTGCAAAAGTGGGGAGCTTTGTGTTCTCTGTGGTGGCAAAAAGGTCCATGCGTCTATGGAAGGGGTAACCCAGACCCCAAAGATGTCCTCTAGAACAATGTCGTTCAGGGACCACTCGTGATGGTCGGATAGTTGGTGACTGATCTGATCTGTGACACAATTCTCCTGGCCTGCCAGGTGTATCGCCTGAAGGTGAATGTTGTGCCTTATGTTCCAGGCCCAAATATCTTCTGCCTTGAGGGAGAGGCGTGTGGATTGTGCCCCCCCCCCCCCGTTTGTTGAGGTACCACATGGCTGCAGTGTTGTCTGTGATGATTAGGATGTTCTTTCCTGTTATGTGTGCTACAAGGGCTTTTAGTGCCAAGAGTATAGCTCTTTGTTCCAGCAAGTTTATGTGGAGTAGCTGTTCCTTTGGGGACCAAAGGCCATGGACACTGGACTGTGAGGTGCGCCATGTGAGCCCCCCAGCCTGTAAGCGAGGCATCTGATGTGATGGATGCGTCTATGATCGGGGACTTGAAGGGGACACCCTGTAAAACTTAAGACTGATCTGTCTTTGGTAGACACCTTTCAGAAGGATTACTTTTCTGTTGAGAGAGTGGAGAGCGGGGGAATACACCTGTTTTAACAATTGTTGTAGGGGTCTCGTGTGGAGTCTTGCATAGGGGGTCACTGCTGTGGTTGAAGCTAGGAATCCCTGGATGCGGAGTAAGAAGTGAATCGTTCTGGTGTCCCGAGAGTGTAGGGTCTGTATAGCATGCTTGATGTTGTAGAATCTGTCCTGAGGAAGATAGGCTCTGGACCGGTTCATGTCTATCAACTGTAGGCGTTTTGTGGGGGTGAGGTGATATTTCTGCAGATTCATGAGCAATCCCAGGTTTCACAACAGAACCAGGGTTAGTTGAATATGCTCCAGTAGGCTGGACCTGGAGGAGGCTACTAAGATCCAGTTGTCCAGATATGGATAAACCTTTATGTTTATTTTCCTCAGGTGGGCGGCTATGACAGCCACACATTTTGTGAAGACCCTTGGAACAGTGGAGAGTCCAAAAGGGAGGACTGTATACTGGAAATTGAGGTCTCCTACAACAAAACGTAAATAGCGTCTGTGAGAAGGAGTGATAGAGAAGTGGAAGTACGCATCTTAGAGATCAAGAGAGGATAACCAGTCTTCTTGTTGCAAGCCCAGAAAAATAATGGGGAGGGAAGTCATATGGAATTTGTACCATTTGATGTGTTTGTTAATATGTCCAAGAACTAGGATGGGTCTAAACCCCTCGTCCTTCTTGGGGACTACAAAATAACTGGAGTAGAATCCAGTATGTTGTTCTGAGAGAGGGACCTCTTCAATAGCTCCTTTTGAAAGAAGCTTTTTCTGACTTCCAGAAGTATTTGAGTTTTGTGGGGGAAGCCTTGGTGGGGCGGGGCGCGGGGGGGGGAGTTGGGGGTAAGGGAATGGAATTGGATGGCATAGCCAGATCTGATTATTTCCTTAACCCACCGATTGCAGGTGAGGGATGCCCAGTGGTCATAGAAGGGCAGGAGGAGGTTACGAAAGGAGGGTAAACCCTCCTCATCTCTCTCAGACTGATGGAGGCTAAAATCGATTTTGGGGGGTTGCCCCGAAGATGAATTTGAGGAGGGCCTCCCTCTTCCCCTTTGCTTGTTGAACCTCCTCCAAGGCTGAGAGGTAGAGGTTTGCGGCTGTTGGTACTGAGGCGAGAAACATCTCCCCATGTGATAGGGGTAGGGCGAGCGCTGATTAGGAGCGTAGGAATAGGGAGCAGGAGAAGGATAGAATCTTTTCCTTAAAACTATAATGACCCCAGTGGACCTAGCTGTCTGGTTAGTCTCCTTAATTTTCTTGAGGGTTTCATCTGTGGATGAAGCAAAGAGACCCTAACAATCAAAAGGCAAATCCTAGATACGAGTATTATTCTCTGGGGTGAGAGCAGTGGACCTGAGACAGGCATGTCTCCTGAGCATAATGGCAGAGGCCATTCCCCTAATATTGCAGTCAGCAATATGCATATTGGCAGTGAGCTGGAACTGGGCAATTTGAATCCCTTCCTTTTGAAAGCGGCTATCTGATTTGGATCAGTGGTTTTGCTCAGCTGAGACCATAGCCAATGTTGGTAAGCACACATAGCGGAGGCATAGTTGGAGGCCCTAAGAGATAAGGTCTCAGAGGAGAATATCTTTCTCCTGAGGACATCGAGACGTCTCCCTTATCTATCAGATGGAGAGGTTTGAAGGCCACCTGCTCTAGTCTTGAGCGAGGCTGCTGTGATGATGAGAGAGTTAGGGGGAGGGTGCCTGTGGAAAATGTTAGCCCCTTCCTTGGGGATGGCATAGAGAGAGTCAGCGAATTTGTTGGTGGGAACAGCTGAGGAGGGTTTGGCCCACACAGAAGTGGAGGGCTCCATGAGTTGGTGAAACATAGGAAACATGATGTACCCTGGTTCCCCAGTACCGAGTATCCCAAACACAGGACCCGACTGGGTCTTTCTGACTACCTTAGTGGGAAGTTTGGGAAGTGCTGATACAAGTCTCCTTAGCATGGCCTGAAAGGCCTTAGTATCCTCTGTTGCAAGGCAAAATTGGGGTCTGAGACTGTATCTGGTGGAGGAGGGGAGATCTTCATCTTCCTCTAAAGCAGGGGAAGAGGACGAGGATGGCAGGGACATGGATCTTCCTGATGAAACCTCCAGGGTAGGTGGAGGTTGTCCTAAAGCAGGATGCTCAGGTGGAGGGTTACCCAGGAGGGAGCTAAGGAAAGTGGTCCCAAGAGGCTGTGCTGACCTGAAATCCTGCGCTTGCTCTTGTACCCTAGGAGCGGGTGGTGCCACCGGAACCATGGAGCGGGTCCGACGGGAGTTTTCGCTCCTTTCGGGCTGCAGCAGTTCCGGGTCCGGAAGAGAAAGATAGACCGGTACCGACGCTACTTCCAGAGGAGGTCTGGAAATAGTATAGCGGGAGGAGCGTGGGGAGGTGCTGGTGGTAGGTATCCACCTGCATGTAGTGGAGCGGTAGCATGGCTGGTTTAAGCATACTCCAGACCATCAAAGTCTGCTCTAGTTGGGTACGGCGGGGACCTGCTCCGCGAGTGGGTGCGGTAGCTGGAGGGCCTGGTAGAGTCGAATTGCCAGTACCGGAAGTCATCATAGGATGAGCAGCAAGAACAGGGGAGCGTGTCCTCTGGTCCCTGTGGTACTGTAGAGATGTGCCTAGCAGCCTGGGAGGGAATCTGTGCACAGATCTGCTAGGTCGGTCCGGGTGCAGCATTCTATGCCTAGGAGGAGATGTAGAACGGGACCGGCGATGTCTGTGGTGCTCACTGTGGTGAGAGAAGGAGCGAGAGTCTCTAAGCCTTTCAGGATGCGGCAATGTCACCTCTAACGGGGCAGTGGTTTGGGCCAACTGTATCGGTGGTACTGTAGGAGTCGGTACCACTTGAGCCTGAGTGAGCTGAGATCTCAGGTTCCGAGAAAATAGTCTCCACTTCCACGGTACGAGGGGTGTCCCCTGCCTCGGTGCCCCTGGTCTTTTTCTTCTTCGTTCATCCCTCACTAGGACGTCTAGTGCTATGCTTTCTGGCGTGGGAGGCACTCTCAGAGCGGGAAGAACTTCCAGCAGAGGGTGGTACCGTAATCGGAATGTCCCCAGACTCTGCACCAGCGATACCCAGAGCAGTACGTGGCTCCGACGGAGCGGCAGGAACCATGGATTCAGGGTTCATCCTGGGAGTGACTGAGTGCCCAGTGGGGAGCCAAAGAGGCCCCTCTTCATCACCCTGAAGTGCCTTTCTTGTTAGGATGTCCTGAAGATGGAGAGCCCTAGTTCTTTTAGTTCTGCTGGAGAGGACCGTGCAGAACTTACAGGTATGGGTGTTGTGAGTTTCCCCTAGACAGGCTAGACACTGGGAGTGTAGATCGCTGACAGAGAGTGTTGCCAGGCAGGAGCGGCAGAGTTTGAAGCCCGCCTGTTTGGGCATAGTCTGGCACACCCGCGTAGGAGTGAGCGGAGTCCAGGGGACGAACCCCATGGACTAAGGCACGGGCACACAAGCGTTCTTATTCTTTGTTCTTTTTCTTTATTATTTTAACTATTTCTTTTTCATTTTTATTACTGACTAGCACTGAAAAGCGCTAAGGTCTTCCAAGTGCAGCACAGTTGGAAGGAACTGAGGCAGTGAGGGCTCCTCCCTCCTATTTATGCTGTCCCGTTCTCGTGCGAACCCGTGCTTTCAACGGGATGGGAGGGGGGAGGTAGATCACCTTATTGTAGATCTTTCCGGGTTTTCTGCCTGGAAATTGCTGACAACTAGGTCTCCGGTGCCTGCGAGCCAGGAAGTGAATCTCATGAGTGAGAATCACGGAGATCCTCGAAGAAGACCTGCTCTTTGTTTATTAGTTCCACACCACTCATTATTTTATAGACCTCTATCCTATCTCCTCTCAGTCATCTCTTCTCTAAACTGAACAGCCCCAACCTATCAAGCCTCTCCTCATACGGGAGCCCTTCCATTCCCTTGATCATTTTTGTTGTCCTTCTCTGTATCTTTTCTAGTTCAGCTATGTCTTTTTTGAGATTGGGTGTCCAGAACTGCACACAATAGTGGAGGGGCGGATGCACCATTGATTTGTATAGAGGCATTATGACATCCTCACTTTTATTCTCTATCCCCTTCCGAATAATTCCTAACATTCCATTTGCTTTTTTGACTACTGCTGCGCACTGCACTGTGGATTTCATTGTATTGTCCACAACCACGGCCAGATCCTTTTCCTGAGTGGTAACTCCTAGCTTTGTACCGAGCATTGTGTACGCATGGTTTGGATTATTTTTCCCTACGTGCATCACTTTGCACTTGTCCACATTAAATCTCATTTGCCATTTAGATGCCCAGGCACCCAGTGTCGTAAGATCCTGTTGCAGTTCCTCACAGTCTGCNCTCGTGTCTTAACTACCTTGAATAACTTGGTGTCGTCTGCAAATTTGATCACCTCACTCTTAACACCCTTTTCCAAATCATTAATGAATACATTAAACAGCACTGGTCCCAATACAGAGTCCTGAGGCACACCACTTTTTACATCTCTCCATTGTGAAAACTGACCATTTAGTCCTACCTTTTGCTTTCTATCTCTTAACCAGTTTCTGATCCATACTAAGACAGTTTCTTTTATTCCATGACTTTTTAATTTTCTCAAGAGTCTCTCATAAGGGACCTTATCAAATGCTTTCTGGAAATCCAGGTACACTATATCTACTGGGTCTCCCTTGTCCACATGCTTATTTACACCCTCAGAGAATTCTAACACTAACCGTGAGGCATGACTTACCTTTACTAAATCTGTGTTGACTCCCCATTAAGCCATGTTTGTCAACATGTCCTGCAATTCTGTCCTTAATGATGGTTTCCACCATTTTTCCCAGCACAGACATCAAGCTTACTGTTCTGTAGTTTCCAGGATTGCCTATAGAACCCTTTTAAAATATCAGGGTTACATTTGTCAACCTCCAGTCCTTGGGTACAGTGGCAGATTTTAGTGACAGGTTACAAATTACTAACAGTAGGTCTGCAATTTGAGTTCCTTCAGAACTCTGAGGTGAATGCCATCTAGCCCTGGTGACTTGTTAGTATTCAGTTTCTCAATTTGCCTAGAACATCCTTGAACATCACATTGATTTGTAAAAGCTCTTCCAATTCCTCACCCCAAAGCAAGGATCCAGCGTGGGTACCTCCCCCAAATCCTCCGCAGTGAAGACCTATGCAAAGAACTCATTCAGCTTCTCTGCAATGTCCTTATCCTCCCTGAGTGCCCCTTTTACTCCCTTGTCATCTGATGGCCCAACTGACTCCTTAGCAGGCTTCTTGCTTCTGATACATTTGAAAAAGTTTTTGTTGCTTGTTTTTGCCTCTTTAGCAAGCCTTCTTTAAAATCTCTCTTGGTCTCCCTTATTAACACTTTACATTTATGTTGCCAGTATTTATGCTCTTTCATATTATTTTCATTGGGCCTAGCCTTCCATTTCTTAAAAGATGCCTTTTTGGCTCTAATACGCTCCTTCACCTCCCCATTTAACCATAGTGGAAGACTTTTGGTCTTCCTCGTTCCTTTTTTAACTTGTGGGATGCAAGTTCTGGGCTTCCAGAAGGTGTCATGCGGCCCCGCCACCGCGGGGGGGGGGGCTCATGGGCCCCATGGTCACGGTGGTGACGCGGGCCCCCACCCCCGAAGCCCCACCAGTGACTCCGGACTCAGATGCCATAAGTTACCAAGAGGCACTGGCCTGACCTCGGTTGCCTCGGCAACACCGCCAGTTCAGCAGGAGCTGGGTGGGGTGAACTCCGCCACCACAGAGGCGGCGCCATGCTCTGTGCGGTGCTCTGCGAGACTTGCAGAGTATCGGGGGGCAGGGCCCCAGCAATATAGCGCCAGCACTGGGGATGTCCCAGCACTGGTGAACTAAAGTGAAGACCAGCCACCTGAGAGATAAGTGTTTGTGCTGTGACTTGCTACCTTGAATGTGTCAATCTTAATGTGTGTTGTACTCCATCACTGTCTTTCCCAAAGTGTGTGTGAGTGGGTATTGTGAACGTGCGTGTGTGGATTCCTTCCCCCCTACCTGGACCTACCGCTGCCCTCCCCATGAGCATATCCCATCTTGTCCCTTTCTCCCTTAGCCCCTTCCCTGGTCTTCCCCTGTTAACAAGAGAACCCCCTCCCACTTGTGACTATTGGGGGGTTGGTACTCCAATATCCACCGTTCCTTAACTTCAGGGGGAATTAGCTTAATTCCTTAAACCCAGGGGTCCTGCATGTCCTAACAGGAGAACCCCCTCCCACTCGTGACTATTGGGTGGTTGGTATCCCAATATCCACCGTTCCTTAACTTCAGGGGGAATTAGCTTAATTCGTTAAACCCGGTGTACCTGCGTGTCCTAAGGATCAATCTGAGGACAGATACGCGCTACAAGCAGATACGCGCTACAAGCCCTCCCCAAAAGTGAATGAAAAGAGGGAGACAAAGATTCAATAAAACTAAAAGGTTTATTTATACACAGAAACAGAGAAACACAGCCCTGGTCTGGCTGGCGGGTTCAAAGGAAAGTGGCGGCGGGGGAAATGAAAGTGAGGTGGGGAGTGGGGGGTAGAAGATCCAGAAAAGACAGAGAGACAGAGAGAGAGAGAGAGAGAATGAGTGGGGAAATCTG
>QEPC01006907.1:841630-858147 GCA_003113815.1 Sphenodon punctatus
AGGGAATGGACCACTCCATTATGACCTGTTGGGTACTCCTCCAAAGCAACCAGTAAGGCCAGTTGGCCACTGTTGAAGACAGATGCTCAGCTTGATGGACCATTAGGCTGACTCAGTATGGTTCTTCTTATGTTCTTACTATGTAAATGTAGACATCCAATTCCAGTATGCAACTTCTGGAAAGCAAGTTTTTCTTTGAGAAAAAAGAATTTCACAATAACTGCCTCTTGGGCAGGCATGAAAAAGTGTCTTCTTTCAGATGGCCCTGTGTAAAACATTTTTGTTGTGAACAGGAATTACCCTCATGAGAGCAGGGACAGGAAGGGCCCTGAACAGTGGGCAATAATTTTTCTTTCATTTTATTTTTCATTAGCTTGGCTGAGAATCCTTGGTATTAATCAACGCGTTTATTCCAGGAGATTAATGAATCTTGGACATGGGTAAGAATATCTTTCAGCAGTGATATTTTTGTTTTTTTATTTAATGGAGGCAGTTTTTCCTTCCAGAAAATAAGTGACAAATATGAAATGAGAACACATTAAACCCATTCTTTTAAGGTTACTTGTGCCATAGTTATTATGCCTTGTCTATAAAATGTACTTAACACCATCAAATGTCTTCCCATAACATGCAAACAGTGAGTGCAACCATAGAAAAACTACTCTGCAGTTCCCATTATTTGACTCTTGTCCTTCCATGGAAGCTTCCACAGAAAGGGCCCCAGGGACCAGAAAATCTCCAAGAAGTTCTCCTCAACTTCACTTAATTGTGGTTATTTGTTCCAGGACCTGCTGGAAATGACATAGTGCCCACCCTCCAACCTGGTGGAGCACTTGGGACCAAAGGCCTGTACCTTTGCCAGGTTCTCTGACTGTCAAACCTCTAGGTCATGTAGCTCTTGAATCCTTATGGGTGATGTTGCCAGCTCCATGGGTTAGTGCAGCTGGGATGGAAGCATGGAATAACACACAATCTGAACCTGAAATTGGAAGACATTCAATAATGTGCCCCTCTTCTTGCTCCCTCTGAAATAAGACTTTTATATGGTATCCACACAGAAAAATAACCTGCACAGAACTCGGGGGAAAAGCATGAATCCAAAGTGATTAACCCCTTCAAGGTGAAGTCCTGCTTGCTATGAAGTACGCATGGCAGAGTGCATTGCTGTTTTATTTGTGTTTGAAACGTGAGACATATTGATTCCCAGATGTTTTTGTTCTACAGAGAAGCACAGAAACACATACACTTAAATCACTTGCGTATTTTTTTCATTTACTCATGTAATTTTGATGTGTGTTCCTTTTCCCAGAATGAACCAGATGGTGAAGGCAAGGCTTACAGTGTGAATGCTACCACTTTCTCATTAAATACCCTTGTCTGTATGTGAGGGGCTCTTCATTGAACCAGTTGTTAACATTTGGCCTCTGAGACTTTGCTCCATTTGGAACGCACTGAGGTAAAAATAATTCACCATATGAGGTTCAGCCACATGATGCACATATTGTGCCTTGGGCAGCCTCACCTCACTCCGGGCAGGCTTACCATGTGATGCAGTGCATCGTATGCCTGGCGCCCGCCAGATCTTCCCCCTGCCATGGGGCAGGCAGATGGCTGCTATGCACTGCACCCTCAGAAAAACTCAGAGAACACAGCACATAGCAGCCTTACCCAAAATGGGGTAAGGCTGCCCAAGGTGTGATAGTACATGTGCCTGGTCCCTGTCCGCTCCACCGCACAGCAAGGTCTGCTGTGGGGCTTTGAGCGGCAAGTATTGCTGCTTGTTGCATGTGACCATGTCACAGTCAGGGGCAGGATATTGGTCTGGCTGCGGGAGGGAGGCAGTGGAGAGCCAGGCACCTGCTAATGAAGCCAGCACCTCAGCCTGCCCTCGGCCATGGTGGAAGATCCAACAGTGGTCCGCCCACCTGGCTGTCCTGCGGAGGCAGGAGGGGGGCGGATCATTTTCCCAGCTCCCCACGCTGACCCTGCAGTGTGGTGGCTGCACTTGACCACCATGGGACTGCGCCGGAGATTGGGCACTCAGCAGCACATGTGGTTGCGTCCATGATGTCATCCCCTTTTAAGGTATGTGTCTAAATTTCAGTTATGCTAATAAAATTGGCAGGAATACACCAAAAGAAGATCCCTCTCCCCCAAAATATCTATCAGAAACATCTGATGTTGCTTTGACAAGATTTCACTATGACATGTTAGAAGAATGTTTCTAATAAGTAAAGCATTGCATAGGAGAGGCTCCAAGTTGCTCCTTCAGTGCATGGCAATTAGGCTTGCACTCTAATGACAATGGAAGTGGTGTGTGTTGTTCCACCCACACAGCCAGATTAACTAAAACAATTTATTTTCAAGCAGTGAAACTTCAGAATTCTGGTACGAGCAGCTGTGCCGTCTGCCAGCATCCTGGAAGGCTTCATTTCCCAAGCTGACATTTCCCATATGACATGTTTGGACGATGTTTAAACCTTCCCCCTGTGTATGTTCATCTTGTGTATTTTATTGTTCTTTTAATTATTTGCACATATATATTAATTCCAGAAAGTACAAACAGGCTCCACTGTCATTCCTCTACCACACTTTATATTATAACATCACTCATGAATGTTAGTTACAAGTTTCCAGGCAGACGTGTGGTTGATCTAAATTTGTGGGACAACAACATTCAGATATCTGCTTTCAATTTGTGTGCATGTTTTTCCCTGTTATTTTCTTTTTATGGCAGTATTAATTGTTACCAGAGGTTTCTATGAAATGACTGAGGAACCCACCGATGGAATGTAGCAGATCAGAAATTGCTAGTTTGCCTGCGGATAGGGGAAATGGATATACCAACTAATTGACAATGTCTTGAACAAACAACAGTTTGGTTCAGTACATGGGGTGTGGCAGGAGAAAATCAGGGTGCAAGGGCCATTGGCAGAGAACACCTTTACTCATGCCTTTACTCTTTACTTAGGCACGATGTGAAATTTCAGCTTACAGAGAACTGCACTTTGTGGAGTTGAGCAACCCATATTAATAAAACTTCATGCAATAAGGCTGTATATTTACAGTGACAAATACTAGCTCTATTCAATATCCATCATGGATAGATATCTAGATGTACAACTTCTTCACTCAATGTACAATTAGGCCCTTTTCACACAGACACTCTAACACCTCTGGGCAGAGATGGGTGGAAGCGCGCATGTAAACACCGCGGGTGGTGGGTGTGGGTATGTATGTGCTCCCGTGCAACATCCATTTCCACCCACCACCCACCCACAGAGCAACGAACTCCAATGCTGGTTGGTTGCTCCGTGGGTGGGTGGTGGGTGGAGATGGGTGTTGTGTAGGAGCATGAACGCACCTACACCCACTGCCTGCGATGTTCACACAGACACCTCCACCCAGCGAAATTTATCCTACCCACTGCCCGTGGTGTTCACACAGAGGTCTCCACCCAGAAAAACTGGGTAGAGGCATCTCGTGTGAAAAGGGACCGTGTTGCAGGGCTGCAGTGTTGCCCTCTGGGTGCCCTGTAACATGTATAATAAAATGTAACACCCATTTTATCAGTGTTAGGAGTGTGTGAAAAAGGCCTTAGTTTACGGGACTCCTTGCCAGAGGATGTTGTAAAGGCCAATAGCATAATTGGGTTCAAAAATGGATTGGATAGGTTCTTAGAGGATAGGTTCATAAATGGCTATTAGGCAAGCTATCCAAGGGATGAGACCTCTGACAGAGGCTAGGAGTGAATAGCAGAAAATAGATCACTCTATTATAGCCTGTTGTGGATTTCTAAGAAGCAACCAAAGCTTGCCACTTTTGGAGACAGGATACTGGGCTAGATGGACCATTGCTATGACCAGTATGTCACTTTAGATAGATTTCTTCATAGTTCAAAAGAACCAATCGAGAAGTGGTAGTTATTTAACTTTCTGGATAATAGGCCATTGAATTTTGTCCAGTATCAAGTCCGCTAACTTTTTTGGCTAAGCATATTTTTTCAGATTTGAATTTGTCCCACTTTAGCTCACAGCTACTGACTGTTGTTATTTTGAAGTAGTCTTTCCAGTAATTTTAGCAAGAACTGGACCAAAGTGCCCTGCTTGCTAAAGATGGTTCCTGGACAGTCTATCAGAGAGAACCCTGCATTTGATGCTTAATGAAGAAGCTGACACAGTTGAAGTTCTTCATATGGGAGTAGTCTAAATCTGGGAGGCTAAGCTCAGCATCAGGACTCTTTGTAATAATAGTTTAATGTATAGTTGTTAAAGAGTAAAGACCAAATGAATTTTCATCTTTGATTTTAGTACCTTACATCACTGACTACTTGATTTAGAATTCTCTCTAGACTCACCCAAGGCAAATATATAGGATACTAATCAGCACCTTATCTTGGTACCAATTTCTGTCCCTCAGCACCTGTAAGGCCTAGCATTCATTCTTTGTTGAATCACAGCAAATTGGAACCTAACAGAATACAGATACCTTCCCTGTCTCTGCTACAGTGGCAAATCCAGGGAAGTTGGGGCTTTGTGCAAAATGGTGCTAGCGGGAACTCCTTTTTCCGTTTCACTATTTCATTCCACCATTTTGGAATTGCTCGTGACTTTCTGCAGCTTTTCCGCTGGCATTCTGCTAATTCCACCAGTATTCCGCTAATTCAGAAACTGTCAGAACAATCTTGGAAGCTGTCAGAACAAATAAACATTGTTCCATGACTTCGCAGTGCCGGGGGAAATTGCGGAAGATAGAAACTGTTGGAACAAGCATTGTTCCACTATTTCTGCAATCGGCAGAAGTAGCGGAATAAAAGTAGTGGGATGAACATCTCTATCGCACCATGCCGCTCATTGCTGAAAAGCTTTTTCTGTTGTAAAAAGTTACCACAACGACTTACCATTTCATCCCTAGCCCCACCTAACACATGAATGTTTAAAAGACATATTGGCCATTTTTACACGGAGACCCCTCTCCCCTCACTAGGTGTTTGGTTGGGTGTGCTGGGGGTGTGTGTGTCTGTGTAAACGTCCAGTGGTGGGTGGGTGTCCACTTGGTGTTTGTCCGTGTGAACACCGAGTGGGATGGGTGAGAGTGAGTGCACGCTCCCCCAGAACACCCTCCTCCACCCATCACCCATTCACCTCCATGCACGGAACCCCCCAGGTAAGCAGAGGAGGCTCATGGGTGGAGGTGGGTGGCTGGGACACACAAGGGCCATTGACTTACTCACTGAAGAAGGAAAAATGTTACTGTAATTAATTTTTTATGTTAATTTAAACAGCATACTTTTCAGGGGCTGGGGCTCTCTGTAATGCAGGCCCAGTGAGGCCTCTATGTTACATATAAGTTGCTATTACTGGCATAGACATAGGCCCCGTGTATTGGGGACTTCCTTCTGTTTTTCCCCAGGCTCTCCATGCATTTGAGGCCCTTCTGGCTTATATTTAATGTCAAAGCTTCTCATACTCACATTGGCATTTCCAGTTTGCTCATGGACCCCATGTACTAGGGGGACTTTGCAGTGGCACAGTCTGCAGTTGCCTACAACCATCTGCCTTCTGTGTTGTTCCTAATGTTTCCACTAACTTTGGACTGGCTCTGCACTTCCACTTCCTGATGTATCCTTTGGACCAGCTGGAGGTTGGGCCTTTTGAGTCTCCTTCCTTGAACCCAGTCCTTTGGCCCCACTGGCAGTCTGGCCACTTGGGTACTGTGGCTCAGCATTAACCATGATGGGGGCTAAATGTCTGCTGTAACAGAGACCTGTCATCTGACTGATTTGCCCCCTACACAATGGCCTGGAGACTGGAGAGCCCCATCTGTGATTATCAGGGGAACTCCTCTCACCCAGCGCTAGTTCTATTCCACTCTGCCCAGTCTGTCTCATCTGTTCATCCAATCTGTCCGTGAATTTCAGTTTATCGCCCGGGTGCCATTGAAAAAGCGGTGCTGGGTGACACTCGGATTTTTGAGACGCAGACCTGGTAAGACCCAGATAGCCAAGGTCTTACAAGTCCACGTCTTGAAACATCCAGGATTTGCCTGGTGCTGCTGTTTCCAATGGCACCCAGGGGACTTCCGGTCCGGGGAGGAGTGTCTAAATCCCCCTGCAGGGGTTTCCTCAACACAAACTTTTAAAATATGGGAAAAATCTGTCCCATGTAAAAAATGCCCTTAGTCTGATGCAGTTTTCAGCTGAAGAAGCATTGAAGTAACTAGTTGTAACTAGGGTTGAAGGCAGCACTCAATTAATCAGCCCAACTAATCAATTAATATGTTGGTCATAGTTTAAAGTGGTAGTGCTGATGAAAGCACACCTCACTGGAAGGGACGGTGTTGGTTATAACCTTTAACGCTCTACACGGGCTGGACCCCACTTACCTGTGGGACACCTTGTCCCTTGTGTCCTGGATTGACCCCTGAGGTTGACCGAGGGTGCCTGTTTAGAGAGTTTCTCAGAAGGCAATGTTAGAGCAGGCATTCTTGGTGGCTGTGCCACGGCTATGAAACTCCCTTCTGGTAGGGATTCGCCTCTCTCCGGATCTCCCCTCCTTCCACAGACAACGTAAAACCTGGCTGTTTCACCAGCTGTTTGCTGAGGGGAACAGATAGTGGGGGGAGGGTTTTATTTTAGGGTATTTTTCTTTTGGGCCTCTGATGCTTGGTTTTAAATGATGTTTTATATTGTATTTTATATTTTTAGATTATGTTTTTATATATTGTCCTCTGCCCTGAGCTGCCATTGGGCATGAGGGGGTGGTATGAAAATAAATAAATAAATTCTCCACTAAGATGCCAGGTACAATTCTAGCTCAGTCCCCTTCCCCCATGAATACTCAAACTATCAGCTCTATTGTAATCTGTAACATTTTAGTACTTAAGCAATTAACTGGTCAGCTAATCTGTTTTTTGAAAGGCTCTCCATAGGAAATCACTACCTGAGTGTGAGGTCTTTGGGGTTAAATTCAAATTGGGAAATGGCTGTACCTGTAAAGCTGGTATGGAGAGAATTTTGGGGAACCCACGTATCCAGTAGTGCTGAAACTCAGTATTCAAAATTACTCTGTTTTTACTGAGTATCTTCGTAATCAACTCGGTTTTACCGAGTACCAGGTTACCGAGGAATCGGCTTGATACGTGGTACTCAGTATTCAGCACTTGGTCCGGTAATTGAGCCAACATACAGGGCTTTTCCTGCCCCTATATAAGGTGACTTGGTACTCAGAAAATACTCGGTACTCAGTTTTATTTTACTGAATAGCGAGTATTCATCCGAGTTTCTGAGGACTGGCTGAACACTCGGAGCCAGTCTTCGGAAACTTATAAATACTCGTGAATAAAATTTTTACTATTCATTTCAGCCCTATCCAGACATTATTAATTAATTATTATTATTATTATTATTTTATTATTATTAAATTACCAAAGTTTTCAGCATTTCATAAGGCAGAAAGGGTACAATCCTGACTCCAGTGAAATTAAAGGCAAAGCTTCCATTGCCTTAAATGGAATCAGGATTACATTCAAAATGAAGTCTGGGGGTGGAGTGGGGGTTGGCTAACGTGTTGGTCCCAAATGTCAGAGATAGAGGGTGTTTTTAAATGAGCACGGTTTGGAGGGGGGTGTCTGTGGCCGCTGAGTGGTACAGCTGCGAAGCAGCGACTCAGGTGGAATAAGTGGGAAGGGATTCTAATGGGCAGCTCCCAGTATGGCTACCTCAGTAGCCACCTCGCACTCCACTGCAATGGACTATGGGGGAAGAGGAAGCATGAAGGGCTGACCTTTGAAATTGACATGTCCCGAGCGTGAGCGCTGGGGAACTGGGCTCCCCGGTGCTCGAAGCCAGTTCCTGTAGCTTGCAAAGAACATGTTCCCCGCCCACAGTGCCTCTGAGCAGGGAGCATGTCCACTGGTGTGGGTGGCCACTCCAGTTCATATGGGCAGCAGATGCATGGGTGCCTGTTGTCACAGACATTTTTGACTTGTCCCATATGGTACATGACAAAAAAAATTGGCAGTGGCCCATGAATGACTATGAGTGGATGCTGCATGGCTCACGGGAGTGCACATCCACCCACACCACCTTCAGATGGGAATTTGGATGAGTGGTTACTGGGTGGCTATGCATGGAAGTATGTTTTTTAAAAACACCCTAAGACAAAGTAGTTCAGATGGTCTCTTTTACTGGATGAACAAATGCATGAGCATGTGCAAACCTTTCAGCTACACAGAGCTCTTCCTCGGGCATGTAACAAGTCAGAATGAAAATGAAATGAAGACCCTTTTTACATGGGTGGCACCCACGCATGAACACCCTAGGTTTTCATGCGTGGGTGCTGCCTGTGTGAATCTCGCAGCAGGTGTGTGGGTGGGGTAGGAGTGCATGCATGCTCACTTGCACATGCATGCATACCCATCTACACCCATCCTCCACACATGGAGCAACCGGCAAAAATGGTGGTTGCTCCATGCGTGTTGATGGGTGGGTGTGGGTGTAGATGGGTGTGCACCCGTCTACCCCCCCACACACACACACCGCACATAGACCGTGGCACACACCAACACCCGCCACACTGTGGCCCATGTAAAAGGGTCGAAGCCAGCTGCTTCTCATGAGACACAAGCTGAAACTCAGTCTAACAGACATTAATGGAAAAGATGGAACACTTTGAAGAAGAAATCATTTGGATGCATAGATGCTGTATATATAATTGTTTTTGGAGAGGACACAGGGACTTGTGGCCAAGTCTTAATGAGAGACTTGGTCTGGTATTTAGTTACAGTTAGCAGTTTATGGTGGGAACCTTTCAAAAATGGACATTTACCACTCACAGTAGTTAAATGTACCACAGTATTTGTGGTATTTCCCATTCTAAATATAGGAAATAAAGTAAACGTCATGGTAAGGTAAATACATTGATGGAGTAAATGTAAACATTTCCTAAGGGTTCTCACTGTAGAAAGTTTAATCAACATAACTTACATTGTGGACCATTTTGGCAAAACAAATATGTAGCGCTTCTTTAAAATGGCCAAGGTTACAACAACATCTGTCCAGATAGAGATAATATTACATACCATGTGGCTGATAACTGCCTCAGTTCCAGCCAAATAGAAAGATCTTTTATTTTTGTTTAAATATATTTGATAGAACTATAGCAAAGCAAACATCAGCAGAGGAACTGCAGTTTGAAAAGAAGGATCATGAATATTAATTCAGGAAACTAACACAAAAGATGTACAGTGCAAATGGTTTATAAAAAAAGGTAATAAGCCATTGAGGTGCCAGAGAGAGACAGAGCAAAAGTAACAATAGTATGATTCAGGTATGTAAATTAAAACAGTGTGGCAGAAAAAGTAAAGCGGACATGTTAGAAGTATCCTATTTTAGCACTTTATACAATTCCTGTGTCTCTTGCAATGTGCCATTTTAGAAAAGCTTAGATCATAGCAGATCTCTGAATGTAGATCACGTTGTATCAAAGCCTCTTGCTTTGTCTGTATGTTGAACAGAGAGCCATATTTTAACAAATGCAGAAATAATGAGGGTTTCAGATTTCCAACATAAGCACAGAAAGATACACTCCACTCCAATATTTCAAAGTGTTAGAGTTCACAACTGAAACTGCACCAATGTGGTAGAGAACTCCGCAACCATTGCCAGGATTTGTGAAAGTAAAATTCTCAATCACATATTTTTTTCTTTTATTTTCCTTCCTACCTTTCAAAAGTAATGGAGAAACAAAATCTACAGAATCTTTCTTTTGTCTCTGAATGACATTACATTGTCCTATACCTAAGTGTATGCAAGAATTAATACTTTTGATGGTGCCACAGTGGTTGTCCCTCAGTCAGCTTGTGTACCTCAACAAATGTTGTGTAGAGAAAGTAAGGTTGCTGTGTTGGTCCCAAATGTAGGCAATAGAGACAAAGTGGTATCTTCAAGCTTTCAGACCCCACAGGGTCCTTCATTAGGCAAGTCAGGAATTAGAATCAGAGACTGAGCAAAACAGCGAGTCGTCAGTGATAAACAATGGGAAAAGGGAGGAGAGGGGAGGAGAAGGGTCAGAAGGAGATGCAGGTAGCAGGTCCGCAATTCAAAAGGGTGGAATACAACAAAGTGGGAAGAGCAAGAGCTGCTAGTAGTAAGCTTTGTTAAGTCTTTACTGGAGCCTTTATCCACTACAGTCATGGTATGGTCACAGCAGTTTAGCCACCCACTTCACACCACTCTTCTTCCACTTTCCATGGTGCTTAATGCATGCACAAGAGTTAAAACTGAATTCTGCTTCTGACAGTTCCTTTCCTAAGGGACTTGTAACAGCCATTTCCCCTCTCTGTTTCAGTTTCCCAAGATGATGATGATGATGATGACTGATGAAGAAGAATATTAATATTTAAAACATTCAATATGTTTTTAACATTTTGCTATATCATAGATTCAGCAACATCAAATGATGTTTCAAAGTCTCAACCCTATCCAGATTCTTGTTCATTAAAAGGAATATATTTGAGGGACAAGGAGACTAACACAGGTAATTTTTCTCAAGATAACTGAATTCAGACTGATTTGAATACAGTCTAACCATGCCCTCTTCAGGCCAGTGAAGTAAACAGGCAAGAGCAACTGTAACTAGAGCTGAATCAGATAGCAAAAAAATTATCCACAGTTAGTATCTGGTATTCCAGATAGCTTGGCTGTTATTCAGTAACTATTTGCAATTGGGTAGCTGACTAGATAACACGATATTGGATAGTAGAGTGTACTCACCTCAAAGCATGACTGAACATTTGCCATTTGCCCTCCCCTCCTCAAACAGAGTGAGTGAGCAGAGTAGAGCAGTGCACACAGAAGGCAGGAGATACAATAGATGTTTTCAGAAGGCCACCCATAAGCCACAGATCTGACCGTCCATCTGAAAGTGAAGCAGCTGTATGTGTGCTCCTTTGGGCCACGGCGCACCCCCACTCAGCCACTCTTGGAACAATGGCAGAAAATCTAGAGTGAGTCGTGAGGGGCCAGCCAAAAATGCAGTGGCTGCCTCCATGGTGTCAGTAGCCACGCTGGAAGCTGCCTGTTTGTTTCGCACCCCATGTCCTCCATATATGTGGGTGCTCCATGACAGAACCACATAGAGGACATGCCCCCCCTCCCAATCTTGCTCTTCTGAAAACAAATGTCGCATGCAAAAGGTAGGAATGTCAATAATGTTAGCCAGGACTAATGCTACTACTGAGTAGCTGACTCTGGTTTGGCAGAAGTCCCTAGGAAAGACAGTGGTCAGTAATGACAGAGTAGCTGGAATGAGAAGTCCGGTAAAGAGAGAGACAGGTAAATTATGAAAAGAGAATGGTAATTAAAGCTGTGGACAGGACCCTGAAATCAAGAAAACAGATATTTATTTTATTTATTTAACAATTTTATATCCTGACCCTCCTGCCAAAGCAGCATGGGGCATTTAACAATATATAAAAACAGAAGATAAAATATAATAAATATAATAAATAATTGATATAAATAAAACAGGAAAATAAAATCCCAGTAGGGGACATTAAAGATATAAACAAAAACCACCCTAACCCTCACCCCTATCTTCATCCATCTCCCTCACCGAAGGCCTGGCAGAACAGCCAGGTCTTGCATTGTCGGCAAAAAGAGGAGAGGTCCAGGGCCACGCAGGCCTCTGCCGGAAAGGAGTTCCACAGCCTAAGTGAGACCACCGAGAACACCCTCTCCATAGTTGCCCCCCGTAATACCCGGGGGACTTCCAGAAGGATGCTCCCAGCTGACCGCAGAGGTCAATCCAGTGCCCAGAAGCGAGGTAGTCCTGCAGATAGGTGGGGCCTAGGCTACATTGGGCTTTATAGGTAAGCACCAACACCTTGAATTGGGACTGGAAGACTATAGGCAGCCAGTGCAGAGAACAAAGCACTGGTGTGATGTGCTCACAGCGACCCGGAGAAAGAGGTTACACAGATTAGAAAGATGCTGCAGGACACCCCAGTACTCCCCATGGGACATAGAGAGCTATACAGTAGTCAGAGTAGGTGCTGAGGTGGCAATGTCCTCTCTGGGAGGAGAGTTTTTCTGTTATTTACTTCAGATTTGGTTCTTTGAGAGCCTACAAACCAGGGTGCAGTGACAGGAGACAAAAGTGCAAACAATTACCATGTAACATCACAGAAATATTTGTCATTTTTTAAAAAGTGCAAAACATGTTCTTTAATCTAAAAAGGAGTTTTGCCTGTGATATATGAGGATACTGTTTTCCCACACAACATACCATTCCCTTCTTTGGCCCTGTGGACAGAAAATCGTCCCTCCCATCATCTAGGCAACCACAGGGCAATGAGACAGTTAATTTAAATTAAATTTAATTAATTAATTAATTAATTAATTAAATTCTAAGCTCATGATTCATAGGACTTCTTTACACCAAAAACTCCAGGGACAGAGTTACCCTTGAACTGTGGAATTGTGGGAACACTATAGATTATTTCTATTAATGTCTTAGGAAATAAAAACTGTTAATGAACACAAGCGGATCTATTTTTGTGTCAATGGACTGTTAGGCATCTTGAAAAGGGTGGGACTATGGAGAATGTTCAATGCCTTAAAACAGAAGTGAACTTTATGAGAACAATGTTTATTTTCCTTGTATTTAGTGCTCCACAATAGAGACATCCATTTGTCACTCATCATAAATCTCCAAAGTACACATCTACTACATTGCATGTGTGCACTTATGGATTTACAGCACAAATTAAACTTTCACTGGTGCAACTATCTTCCAACTGAGCAAGACAATTATAAAGAAAATTGAGAACTGCACTGGATACCACTTGAGTATTAACTTAGTCACCTCCCACTGTGCTGGCACTGCCTTTATTCTTCTGACTGTTCCATAATCTGCCAGCAGCAAAGTCAAGAATGCTGGCCATAAGGAGTCAAGTTTGGCAGTTGTAGTACCCAGATGACGTCTGGCATATCTCTAACAGTGGCAGTGACATCTGGACCTCATGACTGCTCTATGGTTTCTTCCTTGGCTTCGTACCCCACAAGCAGCTGTAGAACAGTCTCTACTGCTATCTTGAGGTTTGGCTGTAGTGGTGGGGACAGGGTTCTTTGTCTTGCTCTGATTATCAGAATCCTCATAGTGTAGTTGTAATCAGCCATCCCTGACCTCAACCACATTACATTTTGACAAAATAATGTTCCCAGTTGATTGCCTGTAGAATAATCTGTTTTTTACCATTAGGGTAGGTAAGCCACTTATACCCCAAGGTTTTTTTGATTACCAGGAAAATTTCAATTGTCTCTAGTAGCTAATTAAATATAACTTTCATTGCTCAGTCTGTGGGTTTAAAAGCAGTTTCTTTTTAAAGATAGAGGCATTGATATTGCATCATATTGAAAACATGTCCACAAAGACCCAAGCTAATGACTGCTGTGGTGGTGCTACCATGTAGGAGGTGTGAGTTTAGAAGAGTACTCAGGACTCCAGCTGTTCAAAAATACGGGAAGCTTCAAGAATATATTATTATATGAGAGCTACAGAAGTTCCACTATAAAAGCATTCCTTAGCAAATACTTAGCATATGCAATCAGGTGCTAATAGACAGGCAGGGCTAGAACAAGAAAACTGTGTACTGGATCAGAATGGCATGCTACTCACAGACAAAGGATGATAATAGACGTGACGAGGGCCTGCTATAGCACACGTGGGCCAGGCACCGTCATGTGAGTGCCAGTCCACCAGATGTGGGCCCACTGCTGCCCCAGGGTTGGTCCCCTGGATGAGATCAGAGTGCGCAACCTGGGCCTAGGGCCGCCCAGGCAGGCCAACATAGACCATAGCAGGCTAGAATGTCTACATGTGGCCTCATATCCACCAAAGATTGGGGGACGCCATGACCGGCAGCCATGGTGGCTTGTGATTGGCCGTCATGACTGCCCATCATGGCAGGCCGCTGCAGGCGTGTCAGGGTTGGGGCTTCCTAGCTGCATGTTTGTTTCATTACCCTGCCAGAGGGGTGGGGGGAAGGCTCGACAGCTGAGTTGGGAGCACGTTTGATCTGTGCCTCTTTCCCGAGCGTGTAGCCGGCATGCCAGCAGCACATTTATTTTTACCCAAAGTTACAGAAAGTGGCAGGGAGAGAGGGCATAGCTCAGAGCATAAGGCCAGATATCAGAAGAAAGAGAGGCAGAAAAACAAAAGGTGTTCCTGTATGGCACCTGGCCTTGAACCCCTGGCTTCCAGCTTCCTGAAGTGCCAGTCTAGTTACTGGTGCCACCACTCTGGCCTATAGCCTGGGTTAGCCTCCCTGTAACTTCTCCCTGCCCTTGTCCTGACCACGTCCTCCTCCTGTGTCTTCCATCTGTGACTCCACTTTTCACCCTGCCTGTCTTTCTTCTGACCCGGTCTCCCAGCTTCCTGATTGGATACCAGCCAGTATATAAGGCATACTGGCACCATCAGGAAGTGGGGTGGTGTAACTTTCATGCTCTTCCCACTGGCTCTGTCTTGGTGGCGGTGTCTCTATGTCTTCCTGTGTTGATCTAGTTTTGGTTCCTAGTACTTGCTCTTTCTTGCTCCCAGTCCTCCACTCTTGACTTAGCCCCTTTCTTGTTCCTGGTCCCCCTTAGTTCTTGGTCTCCACCTCATGCTTCTTGCTCTTTAGTCCTTGCTCCTTTAGTCCTTGCTCCCTAACTGTCATGTCTCCCCAACACCACACCACCCCAACTCTTGTGATCCCTTCATGTTCTCCCTTTCTTTCCCTTAGGAAGCCGACTCTATCTGACATCCAGGCTTTTCATGATGAGCCTTCTGCACCTTGGGAGGGTTAAGAGGTCTCCCCGTACCTTGTTCCTACTCCCCTCTCTGGTTCCCCAGCCTGTGCTCTCCTGTGCTCTGACCCTTACCCCTGTGTGACAGTTACCATGTCATGCTAAGCATGAATTCAGCCATAAGATGCTGTCCATGATGACATCTCTGAAGTCTTGCATTGCAGCAGGATATACACACATTTATTGGAACTGTTTATTTGGAACAGTTTCCATCAGTTTCACCCACCAATGCAGGGGAAGTGTTTGGGGTAAGAGGACAACCAGTTGTCCTCTCAAGGCAGCTTACAATTCATAAATACATTCCAAACTAATACAAAAAACCCTAAGAACCCCACAAGACTCACCCCCAAACCCCACCCAATACTACCTCCCCACCCAACTCCCTCTCACATCTCTACCCCTACCAAACCCCACCCAATCCCCTATCCCCACCCGCCAAATGTCTTTCCAAATAAAGAAGTTTTACACTGCCCCTGGAAGACGCTCGGGTTCAGACTCAAACAAATCTCCAGGGGAAGGGAGTTTCAAAGCACTGGGGCAGCAACTGAAAATGCTCCCCTGTGAGTCCTTGTCATATGAATGGCACTCCAACTGGGATTCTAAGGGTAATTTCAGACGTTACGCGCTTCCAGGTCACCACAGTGGATTCCCAACCATGGCAAGCCAGCCAACCCCCTCCCGTGGTCCAGGAAATCCCTAAACAGATGTGATGGGAGCAGGACCATGGCAAGGAAACGGATGGACCACAGCCTGGGACAGGGCAATAGACATTATGCTGATGCCAGATCATGGTCAGAACACCCAGAGGACACTGGGGTGGGGCAGGAGGTAGACATGGTCAACAGGGAAAAAGAAGCCATAAGCACCAAAAGGCAATGCCCACACAAAGGAAATGGGGAGGGAGAGGAGCGGCTGCGGTGGCACACGCTACAGGTACAGGGAAGCCAAGGACACTGCAGAACACAGACCACAAACACACCGGAATGGGACAGGAAGGAAAGGGGGAGCACACCAGGAAGGTCAACACACACAACACCATGAACACGGGATGGGAAGCCCCGGGCCAAGGAAGCAGAGGGGAGTCCCGGGTCGGGAACAGTCCAGGACATGGGGAAAGGTACCCAGAACCTCACTGACAGCACAGACCACCCAACAGCATCCTCATGAATGTTGCATCCCTTGTCCCTCCCTCAGTTCCCCCTCCTCCTGTCTTCAGACTGCAAGCCCTCAAGCAGGGACCATGTCTATGTTAATCTCTGTAAAGCTCCAGGTACATTGCCTGTGCTATATAAAAGCCTATGATGATAATAAAATAATAATAGTTTATTAATATTATTATTATTATTATTATTATGTCACAGGGGTCCCCACTGGGACAGAGCAGGGTCACAGGGGGAGGGCAATCAAGCCAGGGAAGGCACCGGAGCAGTTCGAGGTAGGTCCAGATGGCAAGGATCCCCCTTGCTGATGCAGAAGCATGGCTGGGGACAGAGGTGAGCTGGATTCTGCACCTGCAGCCCCTCCCCGGAGGAGTCTGGGAGGTGCTATCCAGTGGTCCAAGTCCCGCACAGTCATGGAGGCACCCAGGGGGTAGGGGGGGTGCAGGGCACAGACACAGGTGTGCGGGTAGCTGGGAAAGGGAGGAAGACACCACAGGGAGAGCTGG
>QEPC01006907.1:865547-889623 GCA_003113815.1 Sphenodon punctatus
AGGTTGAAGGAGGAGGCTAGGGAGAGGAAGCGAGAGACTGAGGGCTGAGATGGGTCATCAACATGAATGTTGAAGTCACCAAGGATGAGAGTGGGGATATCAACAGAGAGGAAGACGGTGAGTCTCAATGCTGTCAGATTCCTGGACCTGTTTCAGTCAGGTTTTCATCCTGGGTATGAAACGGAGACTGCGCTTGTGGTTTTGGTCAATGACCTGTGCCTGGAAATGGACATGGGGAATTCTACCTTGTTGTTTTTATTAGATCTTTCTGCAGCCTTTGATACAGTTGATTATGAGGCGTTGTTGGCATGAGTGCGGGACCTGGCGGGGGGAGTTGGACTGCTCTTGAGCTGTTCCGCTCTTTCCCGTCAGGGAGGTCCAAGCAGTTGGTGATGGACAATTGCTCGTCATCTCCTTGGGACCTTCTTTGCGGTATACCACAGAGTTTTATCTTGTCCCCCCTCCTGTTAAATGTGTATCTGAGGACGCTGGGAAAGGTCATTTGGAGGTTTGGGATGAGGTGTCATCAATAGGCTGATGACACTCAGCTCTATCTCTCTTTTTCATCTGACCCAGGTCCCGCAGTCTCAGTGCTTACCCGATGGCTAGCTACTGTTGGGGACTGGATGAGGATAAACTGACTGAGGCTGAATCCTGACAAGACTGAAGTGATGAGGACTGTCCGATCTTGTGACTTGGAGGGGATTGGGACACCTGTCATTGAAGCGGTCCAGCCCCCTCTGGTCACTCTGGTTCGCAGCCTCAGATTGCTTTTCCCTCGCTGTGCCTGGATTCTCAGGTGGCAGAAGTGGTCAGGAGCGCTTTTCACCAACTCTATCTGGTTAGGAGGCTGTGGCTTTTTCTTTCTGATTCAGATTTGGCCGCTGTCATCCATGTTTTCACCACCTAGAGGCTAGATTACTGCAATGTGCTCTACGTGGGGCATTGCCCTTGATGACTGTTCGGAAGCTGCAGCTGATGTAGAATGCAGCAGCTTAGCTTCTTTTGGGGATGAGTCGCCGGGGGCACATTACACTGGTTCTCCGAAGTCTGCACTGGCTGCCTAAGCTCTCTGGGCAATTCAAGGTGTGCCTTTAAAGCCCTAAATGGTTTGAGTTCCATATATGGTCCCTACTGTCAGTCGGGGGCGCCCTCCTGTGCATTCCATCTGTTGCCCTTGTCTGTGGGGTGGGGGTGCACAAGAGAGCATTCTTAGTTGCTGCCCCTGTATTGTAGAACTCACTTCCCCAGGATGTTCACTTGAGCTCAAGCCTGGCTATCTTCTGGAGGCAGTGCAAAACTTTTATATTTAGACAGACATTTCACAGGCAGGGATAGGTGGGGTTTGGTTGGGTTTTTTGGGTGGGGTTGTGGGGGGGAGGATGAGAGTGGGTGGCAAGGAGGTAGGGGTGTTTAGGGAGGGGTGTTTAGGGGTTTTTAATTTTTTGTGTTTATGTGTTTATATATGTTTATGTTTTATACTTTTTATATTTTTGTAAGACGCCCTGAACTCTTGTGGGAAGGGCAGGGTAAAACTGAATTAACAACAACGACATGGACAAGCACCCTTATTCTGCCACAGTCCATCTTGAGTGGTTTTTCTGGGACAGAAGGCAATGAAGCCATCTCTCTCTGCTTCATAGTAGCAGTTATTTGTCCCTACATATCCAGTCAGTCACATGAGAAGTGCCATATTGAGTCAGACCCATGGTCCATCAAGTCCAGCATCCTGTCTCTGACAGTACCTCAAGAGAAATACAAGTACACGTAATGGAGGTGTGACCATGTACTTCAGAGTGGTCTCCTGCTAATCACTCCCAGCTACCGGTAGCCAGGGGTTTAAGCCCCAACTAGTAAGCATTTATGGCTCTATCCTCTAAGAATTTATCTAGTTTCTAGTTGAAGCTAGTTACATTGCTGACTTTCACAGCCTCATCTGGCAATGAGTTCCACAGCTGTATTGTCCGCTAAGTGAAAAGGTACTTCTTTTTTCTTTTTAAAAAATCTGCTGCCGTTTAACATCAGCGAGTGTCCCCTTGTTCTCTTAATGTGAGAAGGGCAAACAGTTCCCTATTTACTTTTTCCATACCGCTCATGATTTTATAAACTTCTATGATATCCCCCCTTAATCACCTCTTCTCCAAGCTAAACAGCTCTAACCTGTTGAGTCTCTCCTCATATGGAAGTCGATCCATCCTTTCTCCAATTAAAGTTTCCAGAGACTTCTCCAAAAACTTTATCATGAAAAGGCTTATCCAATGATTATGGTACCATCCTGGGATTTAGAGCTATAGTTCAGTTCGCTAGTCTGCTACAGACTGAATGTGTGCTCCTAAGAAAATCACTTAAGCCGCTTTTTCATGTTACCGGGGGCGGGGGGGGGGGAACATCCCGGAGGGTAATTGTGGCTCCATTCTCATGGGAATTAGTGCATGTAGGTATGTGCTATTCCACTTTTTTCCTGCGAGAACACTCACGCATGACTGTTTCCCGATGTAGCCCTTAAATCACGAGTGTTCTTGTAGGAGAAAAAGATGAATAGTGCATTCCTACGTGTGTTAATTCCTGTGAGAACAGAGCCATGATTGCCCTCACGGATATTCCCCCCTCTCCTCCAGGTAATGTGAGAAAACAGCCCTAAACCCCTCTCTGTAAAATGGTGGTAATATTTCCTTACCTCACAGCAGGGTTGGGAGAATCCATTAAAACTGTGAGATGGTAGGCTGGATAATACAGTCATTGAGAGAGCATCTGAGGCAGTCAATATTAATCAGCATGAAAAAAAAATGCGCAGCTATGGCTTCAGCAACTATGGTTCCTGAGAACAGTCATTATCATGAAATGACCAAGTCTCCAGAAGTGGAAAAGCAAATCTGTGCCCAGACTAGAACAATGGTACTGTGACTTTCCTGACCTTGTGGCCAAAAAAAGGGTTTTCTATTACTAGAGGGGTCGCCTACATGAGTTTGAAGAAATTTGGGTCCCATTTTTAGAAACTCCTACTTGAAGGACATTTCCAAACCCTTAGACCAGATCTCCTTCTCCATTGTCTTTCTCCCCATCTGGACTCTTCTCCTCCAGCCTTTTCTTCCAGCCATTACACTCTCCAACCAAACTCCATCCTCTCCTTCCTCGTCTGTGTTGTTCTCCCACTCATTTTAATTGATTCATTTGATTCTATAATTTAGCAATAAGAGTGTGTCAGAACATGCTTGCCCCAGTGGCATGAGTGGCTGCAGGAGTCAGCCCTTTCAACAACACATGGGTGCTAATAATGTCTTGGACAAGCACGCATTTGCATTAATACAGCCTTCAGCCCCATAAACATTCTCCCCAATCAGGTATAATCAAATCTAAAAGGCAAACAGTAAACCTTAATCGTCTCAATAGTCCATCAGGGACTCTGATCTGTTCCGGGTATTCAGGCAGGGGCCTAATTCACACAGCCCTTCTGCAAGCACCCGATTCCAATCCTGATAAGGACTGTTATTGACCTAGGAGCAAGCCCTGATTTGTCTCCCAGATCCTTAACAGTGACAGAGCGAGTTCTGCCTTGGCTCCCAGTCTTGCACTATCAGTCCTAGTCATCCTTGCAGCCTGGCTTAAGGTTTGTGTCAAAATCCCAGAGACCTCCTAAAAAACCACCAATCTGGTTCTTGCTCTTCCCAGCTTGGTGGCCTGCAGCAGACTGCCAGAGTTCTGGAGTTTGCTTCTCTTATATCCTCAGTGGTGGCAGGCCCCAGGTGCTAAGCAGGCTCCCTTAAAGGGGTGACTGCCTACCTAGTCACAGGGTGTTGAAAAGGGGTTTTGTATTGTATAAATTATCATATATTGTTTTGTGTGTGTGCATATATCTTATGCAATTTAGACAAAATAGAAAAGAGATACTTTTATTTGATATTTTATTGATATTTTATGCAACTGTCATAGGATAGAAGAAAATTCCAATTATAATCCAATCCTAGCTGTTATTAGTTTATTATAATTTTATTGTTTTGCTCTGGATCAGTAAATATTATTACAATTCTAATTATCAAAACCTATTGATAGAAGTATAAAGTTGGAAGGTGCTTTAAGGGTCATCTAGTCCAACTGCCTGCTTGGTTGCAGGATGACTAGAGCTACAGCATCCATGGCAGATGGCAGACTTTTTAAAAACCTCCAGTGACAGAGAGACTACAACGTCTCTAGGCAACCTCGCTTATTCCATTGCCACACAGTTCTTACTGTCAGGAGGTTTTTCCTGATATTTAACTGAAATCTACCTTCCTGTAACTCAGGGGTGGGGAACCTTTTCCCTCTCGGGAGCCACTTTGAAGGCTTGGACAACCTCCGAGGGCCACGCAGAAGTTGAGGCAGGGGTGCTTAAGGGATGCGCTCAAGGAAAGGAGGGCCCAAATCATGGATCTGTATCACGGAACTGGCCCCTATCCTTGTTTGCATGACCTCATCCCTGCTCCCTTCCTTGGAGCTCAGTTTTTCATTGACTGGAGGTAAGAAATGGATCCAAGGGCCAGATCCAGGAAGTGGAAAGGGGCCACATAAAAACTTGCCACGGGTCACATAAAAACTTGCCGTGGGTCACATTTGGCCCCGGACCTGAGGTTTCCCACCCCTGCTGTAATTTGAGCCCATTATTTCTAGTCCTGCCCTCTGCAGCCATGAAGAGCAGTTCTTTGCCATCTTCTTGGTGGCAATCCTTTCAATATTTGATGACTGTTATCATATCTCCCCTTCATCTCCTCTAGGCTAAACATACCTTTCTTCCTTTCAACCTTTCTTCCTACGATTTGCTTTCCAAACTCTTTACCATCTTTGCGGTCCTCCTCTGAACCCACTCCAATTTGTCAATGGCCTTGGCACCACGAATTGAACACAGTACTCCAGGTGAAGTCTGATTAGTCTTGAACACTGATTTAGTACTTCTGCTGACTTGGAAACAAGGCTTCTGTTAATGCAGCCTAAAACTGCACTGGCCTTTTTTTGCAACCACATTACACTGCTGACTCACCCTTAGCTTGTGATGAACCACAATCCCTAGATCCTTTTCACATGTGCTGCTGCCACGCCAGGTACTTTCCATCTTATACTTGTGTGCAAGGTTTCTTGATGATGGTGGTTGAAAAAACAGAAATTCTCCTCATCCACAGAACAGGTAAAAGGCAAGTAGTGGCAGTGCCTATCTCCTCAAAGCCTGTTTTGCCTCCCTACTGGGACTGATATCACAGCATAAGCTGTGTGAGGACCAAGAACAAAAAGTCATTGCAATCTACCCGAAACCAGCAATTTAGTGGTAATAACTGTAATTGCTACCAGCCTGGATTGCAGTTCAACCAGAAACCTATGTTTCCATCATATTGTGTCACTAGTCTCCTGACATGCACCATCCTTGTCTACCTGCCTTACTTTGTGGAAATCCATAACTTCATTTGTGAAAGGGTTCAGTCCCAGCACCTCTTCCTGACCCTGCTATTGCGGCTACTCACCAAGATCCCACCTATGGCTGCATGGAGAAGCCTCAGTCCCTGTTTCTTGAGGGCTGGCATGCATATATATATATATATATATATATATATACACATATCACACACACACACACACACACACACACACACTCCTTTACAAGGCCACCCAACGAGTTTATGGCTAAAACAGGATTTGAATCCTGGTCTCCCAAGTCAAAGTGCAAAACTTTATCCAATAGACCACGCTCACATTTCATATAGTCCTTAATGTATATAAATATGTATTTATTAAGTAAAAAAAGCCCCGGTGGTTTAATAACATAAAAATCCCAACAACATTCTTCTCTAAATCTCTATACTGTTTTTTGGGGGTTTTTTGGTGATCCCTTCCCAGCTCCCCAAAGGCAAAGCTTTGTTTTGGACTCTGTATCTGTATACTCTAGATCCAAATCTTCTCACATTACTAGTATGGAATACATCAGGATACACAGTCTAGGATTTAGTGAGCCAAACCCATGTGTAAATGAATGCAGTCCAATTTACATCTGCAGAGAATACACTCCAGAATTTCCAGTATGCACTAGGAGCTAGTCTATGAAATTTGGTGATACCACACAGGAGGATTTATTTATTTATTTATTTATTAGTTTATTTGTTTATTCTAATTTATATGCCACCCTTCCCACAAGTCTCAGGACTGCTCACAATCCATAAAAAAACAATAAAATTCAAACAATAGAAGCACACATCCCTTCCCTCAAATGCCTGCCCTCCCCCACAGCCCTACCCAAAAACCCACCCAAACCCTATTTTTCCCTGCCTGGTGAATGCCTTCCAAAAAAAAAAGTTTTGAACTGCCTCCAGAAGATGCCCAGGCACAGGCTCAAATAAACCTCCTGGGGAAGGGAGTTCCACAAAATGGGGGCAGCAACCGGGAACGTCCTCTCGCACACCCCCACTCCACAGACAAGGGTAACAGACAGAACCCACAGGAGGGTGCCACTGGCCGATCATAGGGGTCACAAAGAGACATGGCAGGATAAGCGGTTTTGTGGGACCCAGACCATTTAGGGCTTTAAGGTCAAAGCCAGCACCTTGAATTGTGCAATGATGTAATGTGTTCCCAGCGACTTGTCCCCGAAAGGAGCCAAGCTGCCACATTCTGCACCAGCTGCAGCTTCCAAACAGTTATCGGGGCAGCCCAACATAGAGTGCATTGCCATAATCTCCCCTTGAAGTGATGAAAGCATGGATGACAGTGGCCAAATCTGAATCAGAAAGAAAAAGCTGCAGTGGAGTTGGTGAAAAATGCTCCTGGCCACCGCTGCCACCTGACAATCCAGGTGCAGGAAGGGATCCAAAAGCACTATAAGGCTGCGAACCTGAGTGACCAGAGGAGGCCGGACCCCATCAATGATAGGTGTCTCAATCCCCTTTCGATTACAGGACCTGCCAACCACCAGTTCAGTCTTGTCAGGATTCAGCATCAATCAGCTCACCTTCATCCAGTCCCCAACAGCAGCAAGGCACCGAGTAAGCACTGAGACTGTGGGACTTGGGTCAGATGAAAAAGAGGGGTAGAGCTGAGTGTTGATGACACCTCATCCCAAAACTCCGAATGACCTCACCCAGTGGCCTGAGATACACATTGAACAAGAGGGGGAGACAGAACAGAACCCTGTGGGACACCACAGGGAAGGTCCTGAGGAGACGACGAGCAGTAATCAGTCATCACTACCCACTGGGAACTCCTCAACAGGAAAGAATGGAACCACTCATAAGTGGTCCCGTGCACCCCTGCCAGGTTCTGCAGTCGTGTCAAAAGCACCTCGTGATCAACTGAATCAAAGACCACAGAAAGATCTAACAAGATCAACAAGGTAGAATTCCCCTTGTCCATCTCCAAGCACAGGAAATCAGCCAAAGCCACAACTGCAGTCTCTGTGCCATACCCAGGAGAAAAACCTGACTGAAACAGGTCCAAGAATCCAACAGCATCAAGATGTGCCTAACACTGTCAGACAACCACCTGAATAACCTTCCCTAAACAGGGAAGGTTAGAGACAGCTAGCTGACTGGGGCATCAGCATCCAGAGATGTTTTCTTAAGCAAGCGCTGGACCTCTGCAGTTTTAAGGACATCTGACACCCTCCCCTCCCAAAGGGAGGCATTGACAACTCCAGCCAACAATGGCCGCAGTGTCTCCCAGCTGACTTTCCCCCACCAGGACGAGCAAGGATCTAATTCATAACTGGTTGCCCTCATCACCACAAGCACCTCCTTCGCATCAGTGGGCAATACCAATTGAAATTGATTCATGTGAAAAGCACTAGACTTAGCTTCCATAACCCCAAACTCTGACTCTGCAGTTGAAATGGTAGCACTCAAGTCATGGGGAATACGAGTGACTTTGTCTGCAAAGTAATTAATAAAAATATCATAGCAAAAGACAAGCCAAGTTAACCAGGTCCCTCACAACCCAAAACAGCTCCACCAGATGAGACTTTGCAGATGCTCTGATAGTGGAGAAGAAAGCTTTCTTTGCCGCAATCACAGTCACAGCATAGTCCTTCAAAAACGATCTATGCCACAATCAATTAGCTTCAGCACGAGTTGAATGCCACCTGCGCTCTAAACACCTACCCTTCTGCTTCAACCTCCTCAAGTACTCTGTAAACCAGGGGGCCTGTGCTGACAAAGTGGTGTGGCAGCAGGCACCTGGGTGTAACCATGCCAATGGCTATGGTGTCATTCCACAAGGCGACCAGGTCATCAACAGAGCAACCATCGAGGTCAATGGGTATATCCCCCAGAGAATTCTGAAAACCAACTGGACCCATCAGTCACCAGGGGTGGATCAACCGAACCGGTCCACCATCCCAATGAGGGCATAGGAGGGCCAGGACCTGGGCCTTCAGGAGATAATGATTCAACAATGACAACAGTGTTGTAACAACACCTCCTAATAATCAGAATCCCTGTTTCCAAGCTGGTGCAAAGCATCAAATCCAATATCAACCAAACCGGTCCACCATCCCAATGAGGGCATAGGAGGGCCAGGACCTGGGGCTTCAGGAGATAATGATTCAACAATGACAACAGTGTTGTAACAACACCTCCTAATAATCAGAATCCCTGTTTCCAAGCTGGTGCAAAACATCAAATCCAATATGTGTCCCACCTCATGCATTGGGATAATAACTATCCCAATATTATTTGGGATAGGGCCATGGTTGTTATGGTGGCGATGAACTCCTGCTCCATCCCTAAAAGGCCACCCTCAGTGTGTATGTTGAAATCATCCAAGACAAAAAGTATAGGTGATCTCAACACTACTTCCAAGACCAGGGAATCAACAGTGCCACAGGATGGTAGATACAGCAAGAGGATTCCCAATCTATCCCCAGCCAAATCCAGCACAAGGTAGAAACACTCATTATCAGATGAGTTAGGCACCAGATACCTCCAAAACGTCAAGGTGTCTTTACAGACCACAGTCACTCTTGTGTATGATGCTGCACAGAGTAGCTGGCACCATCTGGGACAATACTGGGACAATACTGATCTGGGACAATTTCTATGCTGATGACACTCAACTCTATCTCTCTACTCCTTCCCTCTCTCCCTCTGTTCAAGCTCGTCTCATCAACTGTCTCTCTGACATCTCTAGCTGGATGTCTCAACGTCAACTCAAACTCAACATGGCTAAAACTGAACTCCTTATCTTCCCCCCTCATCCTTCCTCTCCTTCCTCACTGTCAATAACTATTGATGGAGTCACCATCCTGCCTGTCCCCCAAGCCCGTAGCCTAGGCTTCATCTTTGACTCAGCCCTTTCTTTTAAACCCTACATTGACTCTGTTGCTAAATCCTGTCGCTTCTCCCTCCATAACATTGCTAAGATTCGCCCTTTTCTCTCTGTCTCGTCTGCCAAAACTCTTGTTCATGCTCTGGTCATCTCTCGCCTCGATTACTGTAACCTCCTTCTCACTGGCCTTCCCCGGTCTCACCTTTCTCCCCTCATCTCTGTCCAAAACTCTGCTGCCAGGGTCATCTACCTCGCCAGTCGCTTCGACCATGTGCAGCCCCTCCTCTCTTCGCTTCACTGGCTTCCCCTTCCTGAACGAATCCTGCACAAGCTCCTAGTCTTCACCTATAAAGCTCTTCACAACCTTGCTCCCCCCTACCTCTCTGCACTTATCGCCCTCCATACTCCAGCCCGTGCACTTCGCTCCTCCTCTGTCCCTTCTCTCACCCTTCCACGCCTTCCCTGCTCCCCTAAGCGCCTTCGTCCCTTCTCACTTGCTGCCCCCCATGCCTGGAACTCCCTCCCTGTCCACATCCGCCTTGCCCCCTCCCTTCATACCTTCAAATCTCTCCTTAAAACTCACCTCTTTCGCTCTGCTCTGTCTGACTCTTTATCCTGCTGAGCCACTATTCCTATACCTACGATCGGTTTACCCTTATCCTTGCAACATGGACCTGCCTGCTGTCATTCTCATCGTAACCAAGCCAAGTACGTGCACTTGAGACCTCGCATCTTCATGAATGTTAGACCCCTTGTCTCTCCCTCTGTTCCCCTTCCTAAGTCTCTCCCCCAGCTCCTGTCTCTCAGATTGTAAGCCCTAGGGGCAGGGACCCTGTCTATTTTATTACTTTGTAAAGTGCCAGGTACACTGCTGGCACTATATAAATGTTTGTTAATAATAATAATAATAATACTGGCCCAGATGCCTCATCCAGCCATGTCTCCATAACACTTATGAGGTAGGTGGCTTCATTACAGATTAAATCATGGATGGCAGATGTTTTATTTGCCACTGTCCTCGCATTTAGCAGCATCAGTGTCAGATCAGGGACCCTACTGACCTCAACTCCCAGATAGCCTGAGACAGGGGGGTGGAGGAGTGGGACATGGAAGTGGGATAATATACTTCACTTTCATATAATTCTGACTAATAAATGCAAACAACAAATGAAAGAATTTGCATAGCAGGACATAGTGAGACATGCATAGCAGGACATGCTCTGAGAGAGCCAACATAACCCAGTGGATAAGGCATTGGACTTGGATCTGGGAGACCAATGTTTTAGTCTCTCAGGCTCAGTTCCCCAGCTGTAAAATTGATATAATAGTAGCCAGCCTCATGGGGTTGGTGTGAAGATGAATTAGACAAGGATTGTAAAACACTTTGACCAACAAAAACACTCTATAAGTGATAGATAATGAATCAAATTAATAAATAAAATAAAATTAATAATAAAATAATAATAATAATAATAATAATAATAATAATGTTGATGTTGGCAATCACCTATGAGTGATAACAAACAAAACAATAGACACCAGAACCTCCCAAGCTCCCCTCTCCATTTGAGAAAGGAACAAAGTGAAGGAGGGAGGTGGCACATTCACAGGATGTGGGTGAGTGTGCTATGACACTCCGTCACAGCCCCCACACAGGGTTATCATCTCATTAGCTATTACCCTAACTATCAAAGGGTGTTTTAAACAAGATGCATCCATGCATGGTCCCCACTGTCCTATGACTCATTTGAATTGGTGTGTGGGGAGATGTGTTCCTGTGATCCACGCACCAGCCACCCATGGCCATGCATGGAACACTCCTGAAAAAATACGGAGTGCCCCATGTAGGCCAGAGTGTCCACCTCCATGGATGCTGCTTCCACCATGCCAGGAGCTGCCTATAGGAAGCCCTCCCAACACACTTCTAGTGCATGGATAACCCTCTGCCACTCCACACATCGACCATTGGAAGGGGAAACAATGCACTTCCATGGGCAAAAGTCATTTGCATGCACACCTAATTTGCATATACATTTCAGACACATGATGGGAGGTTACTGGGGAACAAGTAGAGGGTGATTTGCAGCCCCCTGGACAATAGGGATTTCATTTTTCTGGTGCAACAATGGCCCCACAGTAACAACAGTTTTAGCAAGACTCCGGCTGTGTTTGAGTGTAGGTCGCCATACCCTTGAAAACTGCTGGAAGTGGTGTCAGTCCTAGATACTAGCACAATGAAAGCAAGCAAGCTTGGGAAAAAGATTTGTTTAGCCTTGTAGTAATGGTGGAATATTTCTTCCATGTAAGAACACCTATGGAATCCCTGTAGTGCTGCTACAGAGAGCACTCAATGTGGGATGACTGGACTTGGTAAACTCCTCTGATCCAATTCCTTGTTGAAATGACTTGGCTGAAGGAGGAAGAAGGTTTTCAGGGCCTCCTGAACATGATGAGTGAGAAAGCAGCCAGTGTGGAAAGGCCTTCCTATACTAGGTTGAGACTAAAGACTTGTGAGGTGTTGCCTGAGGTTTTGTGATGGGGCATCAACAACAAAGAGCAGCAGCAGCAGCAGTCTTTGTGGGACAGCCTTCCTAAGATTAGGTCGAAACCAAAGAAAGAAGAAACTGCCCAAGTTCTGTGTGAACTAGATGTTCCTGATGAACTGTATATCGGGTGAAGGGATTTGGGGAAATGTGAAACTGTGGGCTACCAGACTCTTGCTCTGCAGGGGGGATCTATGTGTGTGTATTTGAATATCTTGTTGTTTGGTTACTACCCTTTAGATTGTAAGCCACTTGGGGAAGAGACCTGTCTATAACTATTGATTGTACAGTGCCAGGGACACTGTTTGGGCTATATAAATAAGAATAACAATAACAAAGCTCCTTTGTTTGCATCCTAACTTGAATGCTTGCAAAAGGGGAAGTAAGAGCCTGTCAGGCTGTCCAGTAGAATTTAGTCTCCCAGGCTTCTGGGTGGGGGCTCGAGCCAGTGTATTGAGGTGTGCACAGGATTACACATATATGCAAAGAAAACAACAACAAAAGAGAGGTTTCTAATGCAAACTCCTTAAGGGTACATAATACCAAAACATCTTTACTGCTTCAAAACTGAGCCCTACATAATGATACTTTGTCTATAATACTGTTCTGCAGCTGTGAGCACATATTTATAACTGCATTACAAAACCCTGAGAAAATAAAGCTGTGCGGAGACCCAGACGCAACCCTAAACCATGTTGCAAACAAGACTGTAAGGATCACATATTAAAATGTCTTCTTTAACACTGTCTAAGAATGCAGCATTAGATGTCACTCTGGCCAGAAATGTGTAAGCACTGTGGTTTTGTGAAATAAGTTGCTACCTCCTACAGCCTAAAATATAGAACAATGCAGATGACTAATTTGAATCTGCAAGGTTGCACGTGGCATGTCACAGTGGGATTCCTAATGATCTTCTACAAGGATTCTGTTTGTCTAAAGCTCCTATTTTCTGTCCTGTGATGTGTGGATGTGAACTACGTTGAAAATAATATGAGGCTAATTACCAGCCTTGTCAATGGCTATTCTCATACAATGATAAACCATATTTCTTTTTTTTTCTTTAAACAAAAAAAAATAATCTTCCCAATGATAATGACACTGAATCCAAAGAGGATTTCAGACTCTGCTCACGGAGTTTCTTTGTTCTCAACTGTGTCATTTTTTTCCCCTGGATGTGTTTCAGCATGGATGAAATTAGAATAAAGAAAAATCACAATATTGGAATAAAAATGGCTCTGAGGCCTTCCACGTGCATTTACACCAAAAAATATTAAGTAGGTTTGTGGGGTTGTTATGAGGCGGGGCAAACAACATGTTTCATTCCTTAAAGCACAGTTTCCCCCCCACTGCTTCTGATCTGTCAAATTGCCAGAGAGCTGCACAAAACCCATGTCCTCAAGATACAGAGTTGTTGGCTTAAACAAATATGTATCATTAGGTTTTCATATGGTTCATCATAACTCATTTCCAGCAGGCTTTGAGCATTAAATGGTAGTGTAAGCTGAAAACTGCAAGCTTCAAATCCCGCTGTTTGATTTGGACCGATTTCTGATAACCGAGACTAGCACATGAAACCACAACATAAAAGGTTTGATTGATAAATTGACAGAGGGTGCAATTTGTTTTTCCCTTTTTTTTTAAAAAAAGAAGAAAAAGCATCTAAACAAAATTACATGTATTTGGGACAAAATTCTATTTGCATATTACCTTTTAATCCTTCTCCCAATATGGGATGAGCTAGGTCTTTCTATTCCATATTACGTATAATTCCCATGACACAAGATACAACTAGCAAAAAAAAACCAGCCAAAGCGTTTCTTAGCTGATTAACTTTCTATTATGGCTTTTTTTATGTTAGCTGGAGTCCTCTGTGGTCTCTCTGCCAAATTACATGTGGAGATTAGCTAGATAGATAGATAGATAATCTAATCTATCTATCTATCTATCTGATAGATAGATTAGATGGTGTGTGCAGTATGTAGCTATATGGTTTTGATGGTTAATAACATGATAGCACCCATTCAGAAAACCATGTACCCCATGAAGTATGACAGAACAGTGTGTCAATTGTCAATCCACTATTGGTACAATGGTAGACATTACACATAAATAACTGTATTACAAGCATTAGAGAATCTGCCTCCATGATATGCTATTGAATTAAAGTAGCTTCCTTTATAGTCAATGCCACCGTAGTATAAGTGAGTTTAGTGACAAAACAAAACAAGAGAGAGCAATTGAAGCAGATGTTCCATGAAACTCTTACTATACAGAACACAAGGGTCTGGTGTATAGCTCATCAGTAAAACATGAGAATGTACTTGAGTAGAAAAATCACAATCTAGTACCCACAGGCGATTGCCTGCATCTCATGTAAACTGATAAATTAAAGATGCTGCACCATTTTTCCTTGTCTTTGTTTGTCAAATGCAATCATTTAAACATGCATTTTGGTACAAAAAACCCTCAAAAAAATAAAACATCCTACCACACACCCAGTGTGTAAAGGCACAGCTTTCTTCTCACATTATAATTTCCTTATCACCTCTGTGTATATATTATTTTAATCTGGAATAATATTGTTTATTTTGCCCTGAGGACTCGTGCTTATAAAAGCAAATTTCAAAGTCAGCCCACGCTCCACCCCTATTGGTGGAAGCAAGTTATTTATATATATATATATATATATATATATATATATATATATATATATATATATATATATATATATATAAAAAATCTTGCAACTAGGACAGGTTTAATGTTCTGTGCTGACAGGGTCAACCTTAACAGCTGCAGTGGGGAGGGGAGGGGGGGAAAGCAGTCTTAATTTGGTAACTGTTGAGTTAGCCGTATCATAATAAATACCATCCCCAAAAAACAGGGTTCCATTTTTTCAAAAATGGATCATTTTGATCATTTTTCTTATTCATTCTCTAGTCCTTGGAATTTTAGCTTTATATGAAAGTGTTTTATGAAAACTTAATAAGCTTTTCCTTACCAATCCCTGGCAATGTGATGCTAAGTGGGGCAAAATGCAAACAGAGCATTGCCCGTTAAAATTTTAATGCCACATCACAATTTTCTAATGGAGCTATCAGAATTGCAAAGCAGTGTAACTCCACTCAAACTAATAATAAATCAGGTGCTAAGAGCAGCACCTCCTGCAAGTAGTGGACTCAAGCCAAGCAATGGGAGACTTACAAGGACAATTGGCTCCTTTCATTTAAAAGCCTAGCATTTTCTTCCCAGTACAGCAAGAAAAAATGACTGGGATAGAATGTTTCCTTTATGAGCATTTACAGTCTGGGGCAAGGCTTTTAATTTGTCTATTTTTTTATTTTCAAAAATACAGGAAAAGGTTGAGCTGAAATTGATAGTATTGCCTTAACTGTCTCACAAGGCAGTTGTGCCTGAAATAAATGAAGGAACAGTTTTATAGCTCTGATTTGCTTTAGAGTGGTCCCTACTCCTTTAGCCTGCTGGCTACATTATGGATGCTGCTGAAGATGCTAGGGAAATTTCCTTCATTAGATAAATGGCTGGACAAGCATGTCTGTGATGCTGTAGGTACATGATCTCCTGCCATGGAGCAGCAGGTTGGACTTGATGACCGTTGGACCTTCCAAACGTACAGTTTTATTTATTTGTTTATTTATTTATTTCAACTTATATGCCACCTCCTCCTGCCAAAGCAGCTTGGGGTAGCTTACAGCACATTAAAACATAAAAAAGCAATAAATAGAAATATAAAACAACCATAAAACTGTAGGCAGAGCTGAAAGAACACCCCCCCCGCTCATCACCTGTCTTCCTTGCCAAAAGTCTGGTGGAACAGCCGCATTGTCTTCAGAAAGAGGAGAGGTCTGAGGCCAGACAGATGTCAGGAGGGAGCTCCACAGCCACGGTATGGCCACTGAGAACACCCTCATCATCACCACCCGAGATACCAGGGGACTTCGAGGAGGGTATGATTCCAAAGCTGCTGATCCAGGACCCTCTCCCTGTCTTTGAGTTTATTCTTCCAGGTTCTAATGAGGCTAAATGGCCTCCCAGTCATAGTGTCACAGTCCATAATTGCAGGAATATAATGTGGAGCTCAAAGTAGGTCAAGTAATATCTTTTATTGGACCAGCTACTGTTGGTGAGAGTATGCAAGCTTTCAGTTCAATAATAGGGCCCTTCCTTGGGCATGTAACAAGTCTGAAATATAGAATGAACAAATGCAAGACAGGTATATTGAGACCAACACAGCAGCCACTATCTGGAGTTCAGCACACTACTTTGTGAACATGGAACATAGAGATTTGACACTTTCCTTGGGCATGTACTTCTGTGATTCTTGTTTAATGAATTTTTTTTCTACGCTCATCATCCTGGGATTTGCTCTCCTCACAAAACGCCTATAAAAGGGAAGAAGTTGAGCATTCTTTTGAGAATGAAAAATGCCTATGGATAAAAACAGGTGTGTGGGCAGCGTGGTGAGTTCCTGGCCCATCCCAGGGTGGGAAACAACAGTCTACATTGCCCAGGTTGGGAAGAGGCTTCAGAGAAACGTGCCCATGGCCGGAGACTTGCCCCGCTGCCCACATTACCGACGAACTAAACAAAAGTGCATGTGTGAGGCCCTGCCCCACCATGACAGATAGCCATGGCGGCCCCTGCCCCAAGGCAGGTATGGTGGGGCAGAACAAGCATGCTAGCCCGTGTTGGCCAGCATGGGCAGCCCTTACCCTGGACTGTGTCCTCGAAGATCTTCTGGGCTATCCTGGGCTATCCACCTCCCCACGCTGGGGCAGTTCCAGGCTAATATCTGGCATACTGGTGGGTCACAGGCCACAGTGGGCCACCGTCATGTCTGCTTTTACCCTATGTTTCATATTAACTAGATTTCTAGCAACTGTATCTTCCCCAAAGATGTTAAATTTTGCTCTAACTTTGATTCTTATGATACGTGAGGGTTGAGCAGAAAGAATGAGGCCATTCAAGCCAAACAACTCTTTTACCCAAATATTACTAAATCCAAATATTCAGTGCTATGAGAATGTGATCCTGTTCCAACAGAAACTGCTTTCCAGAAGCTCCTGAAACACCAGTCGTATTGGGACACCCCTTAAAAAGTATTAATAAGCAGAAGCAAAATGCTGAAAGGACCACTAGAGATGTGCGAATGCGGTTCGGGCATTCAGCCCGAACTCGAACCATTCGGATGGCCAAAGCGAATGGACGAACCGAACATGGAAGCAGCCGAACAGTTCGGCCGCATTCGGGTGAGTTCGGTGACGTTCGGGCGGGAAAAACGTGACTGGAAGGCCCAGGGAGGGGGGGCAGCTGAGGGGCAGCCAGCCTGCCCAATCACCGTCCCTCTTTTCCTCAGACCACCGGCTTCACAGTCTGTGATTGGCATGGGGCTAGGGTGCGCAGAGCCAATGGGACTTGTGGTAAGGCGGGCACAGCAAGAAACAAAAGTCATTGCCCTTCCCCCTTCCAACTCCTTCTGAGCTAATCACTGATCCTGTCAGCAGGTGTTTTCAGAAGTCTCCCTCTCCCAGCAGCTTGTGTTCCTCTCAATCCATTGCCATCCTCCTCCTATTTCACCCATTCCCACGCATTTACCTCCATAGTTTCATTTATTTAGATTAGATTAGCTAGATTTAGGTGTTATTTTTATTTTTTACTCCTCCCCGTGTTCTTTCTCCCTACCCTCCATTGAATCCTTCCCTCCTCCCACTATATATTCCATCCCTGATTCCCTTCCTGTTTTTGGATTTATTTATAGTAGGATTAGTTTGATTGATTAGTTTCATTTCAGTTTTGTACCCCTCCCTGTGTTGTTTGTTGTGAGCTGTCTGTGTTTCTACCCCCCATCCCTGTGTCTGTGTGTGTGTGTGTGTATTATATATATAATACACACATACACATTATATATATATATATATATATATATATATATATATATATATANTTACTACCCTCCTTTTCTGAGCCAATGACAAGAAAACAGTCATTGCCTGCAAATGGTGAGGTTGTTTTAAATTGATCAAAAAAATAAAGGGTTCTGCAGAATGTAGCCCCTTTTCCGCTAATAGCGGTGTTATCCAAGTCTCCCTCAGCTGAGAGTAGTAAGGGCACCTCAACACCACATGCTCCCCCAATTCCACCTCATCCAAGGAACATAAACACTTACGGTTGTCATACGGGATCCTTGCATACCTGCCCTCCACCACAGCAGTGTCAAGCAACTCAAAACGCAACAGAGTATAAAATCATCTCATACACCTCTTTCCTAAAATGTCTAAATAGGGTTCCCTGCCAAACATAATGTTATCTCTAATCAGATAGGTACCTGAGGTAATGCCACAGTGCCGTGCTGCTAAGCGGACAGGCGGGTGAGGAAGCAGCTGGCAGGGGCTGGGGGTCCAAAAGTCCACTTCACCACAGACCTGTGGTCAAGCAGGAACGCTCAGCACGCCTACCTGGCAGTGACGGTGCACTGGTGGCAGGACCCGGAGGCAGCATTTGGCAGTGGCAGGAGGGGTCCCAAAGCACGGTATAGGCTGTCTCTTATACACATCTAGATGTGTATAAGAGACAGGGGCCTGATCCCCGGGCACTGGCAGCTGTCTCTTATACACATCTAGATGTGTATAAGAGACAGCCACCATGGCTACCAGAGGCAGGGCCTGATCCCCGGGCACTGGCAGCAGGGAGAGGAGCAGCAGCAGCAGCAGCTATAGGGGGCACAGGGAGAGTGGCAGCAGTGTGGTGGGGAGTTGATCAACTTCGGGTCCCCAGTACTCCCCTTTGTGGGACATCACTGTGATTGGGGACAGCGAGGCAGACACTAGTCCTGGAGGAGATGTCTGGAACTGAGGTGATGGCTGTCCCTCTGAGAACTGTGTTGCCACCTTGTGGACCAGAGGGCAGCGCTGGCAGTGGTGCGTCACCCCCTGTGGACCAGAGGGCAGGAGGGGGCAAAAAATTCTCCGTCTGGGTGCATTTTAATTTGGTGCGGGCGGATGTTTCCAGGGAGGAGAAGTGCACTTTGTGCCAGAAGGTGGTGAAACATGGGCAGGTGCTCACCAACATTGGCACAACTGCCATGGCGAGGCACCTGAGGTCAATTCAATTCAATTCAATTTATTAACACCGGCTCTCGCCATGGCAGACATAAAACAAAAACAAGCAAAAACATAAACATAGACATAAACATAAACAAAACATACAGTAACATCCATACCATACAAAATGTACAATTCTGATAAGATAAAATGGTAAATAAATAATGAATTGTTAAAATCAGAGTACATAAAATCCAATATCAGTGGTTACCATTTCTTCAACTTATCTATGTAACCCACTCAAGCCAACAGAGCCCGGAAAAATACTCCCCTACTTAAGTTTGGAATAGATATTTACATAACTTGGCTTAGTTCCCCAATCCATCTATACCCAAGCTAGCCCTTTCCTTTCCTTTAGCTTTCAGGGTATTAAAATGGTCATGTATTACTACCCTCCTTTTCTGAGCCAATGACAAGAAAACAGTCATTGCCTGCAAATGGTGAGGTTGTTTTAAATTGATCAAAAAAATAAAGGGTTCTGCAGAATGTAGCCCCTTTTCCGCTAATAGCGGTGTTATCCAAGTCTCCCTCAGCTGAGAGTAGTAAGGGCACCTCAACACCACATGCTCCCCCAATTCCACCTCATCCAAGGAACATAAACACTTACGGTTGTCATACGGGATCCTTGCATACCTGCCCTCCACCACAGCAGTGTCAAGCAACTCAAAACGCAACAGAGTATAAAATCATCTCATACACCTCTTTCCTAAAATGTCTAAATAGGGTTCCCTGCCAAACATAATGTTATCTCTAATCAGATAGGTACCTGAGGTAATGCCACAGTGCCGTGCTGCTAAGCGGACAGGCGGGTGAGGAAGCAGCTGGCAGGGGCTGGGGGTCCAAAAGTCCACTTCACCACAGACCTGTGGTCAAGCAGGAACGCTCAGCACGCCTACCTGGCAGTGACGGTGCACTGGTGGCAGGACCCGGAGGCAGCATTTGGCAGTGGCAGGAGGGGTCCCAAAGCACGGTATGGGTGGGCCCTGCTTCAACTGGAAGTAATGGACGGCCCACACACATCTCGGAACATCGAGGCATCCCTGACCGCCATGGTGAGGGAGTGGGTCACACCTGGTGCGGCCTTCACCAAGGGGTGCATGGTGACTGATAACGCAGCCAACATATTGAGGGCAGTCCACGAGGGGGGCTTTACCAGCATCCCTTGTGCCACACACACCCTTCACCTGGTGGTCAGGGATGCTCTGGGCATGATGGAGAAGGGGATTGGGACAGGCACCCTTATCTCCCTGATTGAGTGGGGGAGGAAGCTGGCCAGTTTCTTTAACCAGAGCGTGAAGAGCAGCAAACTCCTCTGCGCGAAGCAGGCAGAGCAAGACTCCACAGTGCACCAGCTGGTGCAGGATGTGTCCACATGGTGGAATTCGACCTTCCTGATGCTTGAGCGGCTTCTTGAGCAGACAGCCACCTTGCATTAGGTGCAACTGGTGATGGGCAGTGGGGCACCTCCAGGGTACAATGGGGAAGAATGGGAGACCCTGGCACACACCGTCTTTGTTTAGAGACCATTCCTGGCCATGACGGAGACCATCAGCTCATCCATGGTCACCATCAGCCAGGTCTGCCCCATCAGGAGGCCGGATGAGATTATCCAGGGGTGGGATTGTGGCCCTCAGGGCAGGAAGCTGGCCAAGGAGGCGGTTGGCTTGGTGCGGCAGCTGAAGGCAGCGCTGAAGGCTCAGTTCAACGAGCTCCTGCACCTGGTGGAATATGTGTTGGCAACCATGCTGGACCTGAGGGTCAAGGGCAGCGTGCCACGCCAGACACCGCCAGTATGGCCACTGGAAGGGTGAGCTGGTGGAGAGGGTCAGGCAGGCAAAGCATGCTCTGGAGAGTGCACAGCAGCAGCAGGACGCTCCTGGGGATGGTGGGAGTGGGAGCAGCCACCCCTTTCAGCCGACGGGGTCTATCTCTGTCCTAGTGGTAGCAGCACCAGCAGCAGGCTGAATATCAGCAGCTCCCCTATTGCCAGCAGCAGCAGTTCCTATGTGCAGGCCACTCTGAGGAGTATGGGCTCTTTCACAGCAGGGCAATGGTGGAGGTGGTGCCAGGCAGAGTTACCTGAGGGAGTATGATGGTGCCTCAGCAGCAGTGGAGACCTACCTGGAGGAGGAGTCGTGCATAGAGCCCAGCAGCAATTCCTTGAGTTACTGGGCCAGCAAGACCAACGTATGGCCAGCCCTGACCAAAGTGACCAAAGAGCTCTTGTCCTGCCCACCAACTTGTGTCCCCAGTGAGTGGGTGTTCTCCATGGCGGGGGACATTTGCTCGCCGCACCACCTGAGACTGGGGGCCAAGTTGGTGGAGCAGAAGGTTATAAAGGTCAACCTTCTGCTGCTGGAATTCCCCGAGCTGCCCCTGGACATGGATTGATGGTGCAGTGGCACACGCCATCCCATGCCAGGGGCAGTCTTGGGACAGGGCTCCTCCTCAATCTGGGCTGCTGCTGCTGTGCTGAGGTGCTGTCTTTCCCTCCCAATGCCCAGCGCCCGTCCTGCCTCTCTCTCTCTATGACTAGATGGCCTCGGCTGGCCTATCTAACAGACCTCATGACGCAGTGTCGCATTGAGAAACTGTAAGCCTGTCAGCCGGCCTCTAACTAGATGATTTTGGACCACCTATGTGACTGGCTCTCTCTCGCACACGCTGCACAGTCTTTGCCAGCCTATCTGAGTGTCCTGCCAAGGTCTCAGTCTGCCTTCCCTACTGCCTCTCCTGCCACATTGCCTGTCTGTCTGCCCTGGTTGCCAAGCTCAAAGTCTGCCTCAGTCTGCGTGCCTTCTGTTCATGCCACGCTGCCTGTCTGCATGCCCAGGTTGCCATGCTGCCTGTCTGCCTGTCCGCCCAGTTGGCCTAGATCAAAGCCTGCCTCAGTCTGCCTTCTGCTCATGCCACACTGCCTGTCTGTCCACCCGCCCAGGTGGCCAAGATCGAACCCTGCCTCAGTCTGCCTTCTGCTCATGCCACACTGCCTGTCTGTCCATCCGCCTGCCCAGGTGGCCTAGATCAAAGCCTGCCTCAGTCTGCCTTCCCATGCTCATGCCATGCTGCCTGTTGGCCCACCCAGTGGGCAAAGATGAAGCCCTGCCCCGGCCTGCCTACCTCTCATGCCAAGGTGCCTGTCTTCCTGCCCTGGCAACCCTGGGTGATGTGTTCCACTGGCCTGGTAATACTGCTGCTGCTGTCTGCTGGTCCATGGGTGCTCTGCCCTGGCAAATCCAAAAGTGCCCATGCAATTCTGCTGCTGCCATCTGCCGCTGTATGGAGCTCTTCCCTTGCAAATCCTACCATCCTGGCTCCATGGGTGCTGCGCACAGGCAAATACTCCTGCTGCTGTCTCTACTGTTCCATGGGTTCTGTGCCCGGGCAATCCAATGTCTTCTGCTGCTGCCAATGCCACCTCTGCTGTCTGTGCCACAGGTTCTGTGCCCGGGCAATCCAATGTCTGCTGCTGCCGCCAATGCCACCTCTGCTGTCTGTGCCATGGGGTCTGTACCCTGGCAACCCAATGTCCACTGCTGCTGCCTCTGCTGTGCCAAGGGTACTGTGTCCCGGCAATCCAATGTCTGCTACTGGGCAAGGCTTGACCAACTGGCAGAATAGTTTGTTCAGATCCAGAGAGTAGGATGCAAGCCTGCAATGCCCGGCTGAGCAAGGGTGGCCGCCACTGAGCCCTGGCTGGGCCTCTGCTGCTGCTCCACCAATGCCTGGCAGCCTGCAATGCCTGGATGAGCAGGGGTGCCAGCCACTCCATCCCCAGGATGCACCGTCAGGGTTCTGGGGTCTACGTTCCAGGAAGGGAGGGCTGTGTCAGTACAGCAGCTCATTGTCTGCAAATGTCCCACATCCTTGCCAGCCAGCCTGCAACGCCCGGACGAGCAGGAGTACCAGCCATAGTTACTGTGCTCTGGCAATCCAATGTCTGCTGCTGCTGCAGGTACTACACATCATCCATTTGCTCCTCAATCTTGTAGACGGCCATAGGTCGGATGAGTGCACCGGCGGACTGGGCCTGGGTTAACATGAGATTCACCACCGGGCAAGGCTTGACCACTTTGCAGTAGAGCTTCTGGAGTTCGGTTGAGTACGACCCAAGCCTGCGATGCCCAGTCAAGAGGGGGGTGCCAGCCACCAAGCCCTGGCTGGGTCTCTGCCGCTGTTCCACCAATGCCAGCCAGCCTGAAACACCCAGACAAGTAGGGGTGCCGGCCACTCCAGCCTCAGAACCCACAGTCAGGCTTCTGAGGCCGTCATTCCACTCACTTGGAGCCGTCATTCCACCACATCAAGAAACAGTCAGCCACTCCAGCCCCAGGGTTCTGGGGGCATCATCCCACTGACCCACATGGTGCATCCTTATTTGCTTACATCATGGCCGACTGAGAGCCAGCTCTGCTCCTGTTGGACACAGACAGCAATTCAGAATTCAGAAGCAGCCAGCCACTCCAGCCCCAGGACCCACCATCAGGGTTCTGGAGCCTACATTACAGGCATGGGGGGGCTGTCCATCCACATCATAGAGAAGCTGCCACTCCTGTCCCAGAACCTACCATCAGGGTTCTGGGACCGTCATTCCACCAACCCACGTGGAGGGTTCTTATTCGCTTACAGCATGGCCCAGGGAGAGCTGGCTCTGCTCTTGTTGGGCTCTGCCGCTGGTGCTCCACTGCTGCTCCTGTTGTTGCCACTGCTGTTGGTGCCATCCCTGCTGCTGTTACCGCTGCCGCTGCTCCGCTGCCGCTGGGACCTGCAGGGGAAACAAGAACTGACAGTGAGTTGTGGGGGAGAGGGGGGGAATCGCAGAGGCCAGCCACGTGGGCTGCCTGTCCCCTCCCCCCCCACCCGGAAGTAGCTGGGGCTAAAAGCCCCAGGGACAGCGGATGAGCCGCAGGAGCCTGCAGGGGGGTTGCTTCCATCTTTACCTACCTGTTGCTGGTGCGGGGGGGCTTTTGGGCTCTGCCGCTGGTGCTCCGCTGCCGCTCCTGTTGTTGCCGCCGCTGTTGGTGCCATCCCCGCTGCTGTTACTGCTGCCGCTGCTCCGCTGCCGCTGGGACCTGCAGGGGAAACAAGAACTGACAGTGAGTTGTGGGGGAGAGGGGGGGAATCACAGAGGCCAGCCAC
>QEPC01006907.1:892339-911413 GCA_003113815.1 Sphenodon punctatus
TACCTCTCCTTTTCTACTGACCCAGACCCTGCTATCTCGTTGCTATCCCAATGTTTGGAGGCCGTGGCGGATTGGATGCGGCTGAGCAGACTGAAGCTCAACCCAGATAAGACAAAGGTGATGTTGGTGGGGAAAGCAAAGGGGGTGGTGGCCCCCCTAGGTTGGGGGGGTTCGCCCTCCTGTAGCTCAGCAGGTTCGGAGTCTGGGGGTGGTACTGGACGCAGACCTTCGCCTGGAGTGGCAGGTGGAGGCAGTCGCTAAGGCTGCCTTCCGCCAGCTGTATCTTGTGCGCAGGCTGCGTCCATATGTCTCTGGCCCGGACCTGGCCTCCCTCATCCATGCCTTCGTCACCTCAAGGCTCAACTACTGTAATGCGCTCTATGTGGGGCTTCCCTTGTTCTTGGTTCGGAGGCTGCAGCTGGTGCAGAATGCGGCGGCTCGTCTTCTTATGGGGGCGGGCTGCCGGGAACATATTACACCGGTGCTCCGAGCTCTGCACTGGCTGCCGATAGCGTGCCGAGCCAAGTTCAAGGTCCTGGTGATGGTTTATAAAGCCCTACACGATCTTGGCCCCTCATACCTTAGGGACCTCCTCGCCTTCCGCAACCCAGAGCGGCTCCTGCGGTCTGCCGGAGGTGCCTTCCTGGAGGTCTCCCGTGTTAAGCGGGGGGCCACGATGGAGAGGGCATTCTCGGTAGTGGGACCACGACTGTGGAACTCTCTTCCGGAGGAAGCTCGCCTGGCCCCTAGCCTGTTAAAATTTCGGCGAAAGTGTAAGACCTGGCTGTTTGCCCAGGCCTTTGGGAGGGAGGGTGGGTAGGGAGGTTTTTAGTCCCCTACCTATTTGTTTTTGGTTTGGTTGTTTTCTAGCCCTATTAATATTTAAAATATTTATGACTATTTTTTAAATTGTTTTTATTGTATTTTATTATTGTATTTTATTGATGTTGGAAGCCACCCCGAGCTGCGTGGCAGGAGGGGCGGGGTAGAAATTTATAAAATAAATCAATCAATAAATAAATTGTTGGACACAGACAGTGATTCAGACTTCAGCGGCAACCAGCCACTCCAGCCCCAGAACCCTGATGGTGGGTCCTGGGGCCTATGTTCCAGGAAGGAAGGGCTGTCCATCCACGTCATCCAGAAGCTGTCATTCTAGACCCAGGACTCACTGTCAGGGTTCTGGGGCCGTCATTCTGCTCACAGAGAGCTGTCATTCCATGGCATCAAGAAACAGGCAGCCACCATCAGGGTTCTGGGGCCTATGTTCCAGGCAGGGAGGGCTGTCCATCCACATCATCTAGAAGCTGCCACTCTAATCCCAGGACCCACCATCAGGGTTCTGGGGCCATCATTCCACTCAGAGAGCTGTCATTTCACAGAATCAAGCAACAGGTAGCCACTCCTGTCCCAGAACCCACTGTCAGGGTTCTGGGGCCTACGTTCCATGCAGGGAAGAGTCCCGGATAGAAAGAGTGGACCTAGCTGACCAAAAAATAGCTCCATCGTACCCCCTGTTCAAGATGGGCCCCAAGTATGAATCATATTTATTTGATATTTCTAACTATAGAGTTAGAAGAGCTTTGACCACGTTAAGATTTAATATGATGACTACTAAGGTACTGGAAGGTCGTTACCAAGGAATTCCATAAGACTTGCGATTCTGCCTTTGTGCCCAACCTATGGTTAAAGACCTTCAGCATTATCTTCTATCTTGTTCGATGTTTGATAGAATATGGAAAGAGGTCTTTGGATCGTGGTTTGAGGGAAAGGATCACTGGGACCCTTTCCTACGAATTTCATTTTTGTTGGCTAATTCTAAGAAAAAGATTACCAACAATGTTGCTAAATCAGCATTGAGGATGGATATTGAAAGGAAGAAAATAGAAGGAAATCTTCCAGTAACCAGTTTGCTATATTAGGCTATTCAGGTGGAACTTTGATTTCACTGGCCAGCCGGTATAGTTCAAGATGGTGTAACTGCTAACTTAATTGAATGAGTCAGAGCCCCTATACTCAATATGTTATTTTACCAACTTATCTACGAACCCCTAGTAGGGATGGTCAAATTTTATCTGTTATTATTTCTAGATAAGTGTATTATTTGTGCTTAAATAACATGCTGTGGAAAATAGAATACTGGCCACTTTTTCATAGGACCTTTTATTATTCTACTGTTTATGCTACCGAATATTGTTAATGATATGTTGTTTCTTTCTGGGTGTATTTTTAAATTTTTACTGTTTTTATTGTTCTTTAAATTTGTAATAGGTTTTAATTTTATTTCTTGTTATAACCTTTGGTTAAGACAATAAACTATTATACTACTAGCCTTCTCGGTCTCTGCTGCTTCTGCTGGGTCTCCAATGGCCTGCCATGCTGCCATGGGCACCCCGGGGGTCCCTGGAGTGCCCCAAGCCTCCCGGTGGGTCCGAACTCCGCCGAACAGTTGGCAGGACTGAACTCTGCCAGACTGAACCCCAAACCCGAACTAGGTTTTCGGGCCAAATATCCAAACCATATTCTTTACAAACATCCCTAAGGATCACTACATCTTAAGTACCCATGTTCAGCTTGTAGCAGTACAGGGCCTGTGTCAGAAAACTGAACAAATATCATTTCAATTAGAAGGAGGAAATGATACCCAAACACTTCTAGTCTACAGCAGTATGTTACTACCAGCCTATCCTCTCTGAGGACCTGGGATCAAACTGTAACAGGGTCACAAGAGAAAATGTCTTATCCCATCTTACAGTTCTCCATTTCACAAAACTACCATAATCTGATATAGTGAGCATGCTCATGGGCCATAACTGAAATAGTATGAACAATGTAGGACTGGGTATGCATTCCTTGTATCTCTCCATACCCCTTCAGGTTCATTTCCTGAAGTGAGGAACGTGCACAATCAGGTGAAGGGACAGGGAATGTGAGGTCTGAACAGCTCTATCTGGCTTGCAGCGTATCACTATTATCTATTCATGCCTCAAATGGCCAAGTACCACTGTCTGTTACTGGCACCTAACATTCTTGGGAGTTTTCAAATATGACAGCACTGAAGCGCCGCCACAGACTCACCCAAACCGGAGTGGGGCTGCAACCATGGCCGGAATCCAGCCAGGCCCTCGAACTAATGTGATAGGGGTCTAGCCGCTAGGGAGGGTAGGGAGCTGAGAGGATGTGCATCTGTCCAGCCCTGACCCTACGCTGTGCCCAGTGGCCCACCCCTTCGTGACAGGCAGCCATGACATCCAATGAGGGCCACCATGGCACCCAGCTCCGTGTGCTGCTCCACACCACAGTAAATAAAGCAGGCTTTCAAATGTGAAAACCTGCTTTACTCCCAGTTGGACAGTGGGATTCTGACCATGGTGGCAGCTAGCCTGGACTGTGACTTGTAGAAGTCCCCATATCACAGTCTGGGCTAGCCACCACCATGGTCAGAATCCAGCCAGTGCCAACATCTGGCAGGTGCTTTCTAATGTGACGGTGGCCCGTGGAGTAAAGCGAGTTAAAGCACACAAAATCCTGCCACCATCATGTCTGGTAACACCCTTTGTCCCTTCCCCATATAGTGTGTTTAGTTTATTCAAAAGACGTGACCTTAGGTCATTGCCAGTATATTCAACAAGAGCATAAAAAAAGGGAAGAAAAACAAGACAAGCATAAACAAATACAAAAAGGAGTAATAGGTATCTATCCCTTCCACTGACACATAGGGCTAACCCCCACAGTCAGGGAAAACAAAAGCTTTCTAGCCTCTAAAATAAGACTACTAAGGTCAGTCAATAATTAGGTAAAAAGAAGTATAAAATAAATAAAACTGACTGTCGCTTACATCCAACCAAATTCCTAGCCGTTATACAAATAAAGATTCCTTATTACTTCCCCATTAGGCTGCTCCTACCCATCAGCCAATCACAATAAACAACACGCATGTATTAACTATGCATGTAACTGATTTAAGCGTCTAAGTGGGGGAGCACAGACAACTAACCCCAACAGTTAACCCTGCCCTACAAGCTTATAGAAGCTCCAAGGCGTATAGCTAAGGATATCTAATATCAACCTGCTACACTAACCATAGTGCAGCAGGATCGTGATTAGATCATCCAGAAAAGCACATACTCAAATCTCACCTTGCCCTTCCCAGGGCTTGTATTGGCAGCCCCTCCCCCCCCCTAGTGTGTGCCACGCCTGTTGGGAGACAAACCAAGCCTGGGTGATGGGAAAGGGAGCATGTGATTGGGGGGAGGAGGGGGAGGAAGGCTGGTGTTGTGACCAAAGGGGAGGGGTCACAGTACCTTCCTCCTTAGGATCATCCTGGTTGCTCCCCTGGCTTCAGGTTGGAGTTGAGACATATTGAAAAAGATGTGTGGAGAAGCTGAGTCCCTCACTTTCACGATGCACTAAATTCAGTCAAGTTTTTAAATAACAAAAAATGCAGAGTTGTCTGGCAACATTCGTATTTTTTACATGAACCTGTCTTCTCAAATTCTCTGGCTAATGCTACATATACTGACATAGAGTCAGTGTCACTCATGGCAGTGTTTACCTGTGCTGCAACAACATGAGTCCTGTCAGCCCTGAATGTTTGACAAACTGCCCTTTATGTATTTTTAAATAAATACATAAATAAACCTAAGAAATGAGAAACTGCTTTTTTATACAACAGACACTAGGACTGACTGACTGTGGTTTTGGCTGAAGTGCAAGCAGCCACGCAGCAGATTGTGATGTGTCATGATTGTAAAATTAGTACTTCGTACACATTTGTTGCCAGCTGAATCCTCCCAAACACTACCCTCAACTAAAATGCTGGCAGTATACAATGTAAACTTTGCACTGTAGCACACTGGGTACAGTTCTTTACATTTTCCCAGGGTATCAATAGCTGAGCATTAAGGTATAGAACCACCTGATGCTGTGATCATGAAAAAGGATGGAATTTTGTGCAACAGATAAGAAATAGCTCTGTGCATTTAGAAGGTGGCTCTTCATATAAAACCTGGAAGCAAAGTTGCCCAAAATGAACATTTTCCATAGAGTTGTCTCCCACTGAATGTAAATGCAGCATCAAAGCAGTCATGGCAAATCTTCATCTTCTTCAGAGAAATGTCAGATATTCTTCACATCCTGGATACTTCACGTAACTTATTTTATTTGGCAAAGATATTAAAATTAAAAAGAAAGAATTCATCTATAAAGTAAAATGAGTAATGGGGAGGAGTCAGAAAGGAGGACCCAAATACTGATGATGACAATACTGCTAATAACACCAAGTAACAGCGATCCACCACACAATAGCAACACTCTCCCTCCAACCCCCTTTCAGGCTGCTTTCACAACCAAAGAAAGGTGTGATGGGCCCAAGAAGGAAATTATGAATTGTTGTTTAATCTTATCCACTGACTGGTAGGTATTAATAATTGTATTTCTCAACACTTATTATGGAACAACATCTCAAGCTTCAAGGCAGCAGGCATATCGACTTTTCAGTGCTTGGGTTTGCACATTAATGTGCAATTTAATGTAATTTCCTTTGTATTTCATAGTATTTGGTTGGCTAGATAGTTAAAGTTGTATCACAACACATTCAGAATTGTAGAAGAATGAAAACAAGAAGCTAAGGCAAGATCCGAAGCATTCCTTGCAACTTTCTTATTACCTCCAACATTTGCTGATAAAGCACTTCAACACTCCATAACTCATCCACTTCCACATTCAGAGAGACTGAAAATTAAAACACACTCAGCTCATGCCTCAATGTAGTGACCACAGGGATGGAAAAACGACACCCTGCCAAATGGTACTTAGTAGCAACCATAGACAGTCTTCTATCAACAGATCAGGACATCTGACTGTGGCACAGTCCATTCATTTGGTAAGTTATTCTAATTTAACACGTGGAAGTTGCTGTTAAGTTGTTTGGCTTTTGTATAGTAAGTTTATCCATGCAGAGTTGGTGGACCTCTGAGAGGAGCTACCCATGATCAGGAAAGGAAATGTCTCGCCTACTGATAAATTACCTGCATTAATTTCTTACCTCATACTGCTCTAGTACATTTTAAAAGGGGGGGGGGGGTCTAAAGAAACAATGAGTCAGTTCAAAACTTTTGGTGACATAGTCCTTTTAAAAATATTTATAACTAAGCTCCAACTGTATCCCCCTTTGCCCTACACGGAATTGCCTTAGAAAAATTCCAGCACTTAGAATCAGAGAATCATCAAGTTGGAAGGAGCACCAAGGGGCATCTAGTCCAACTCCCTGCTTTGATGCGGAATGACTAGAGTTACAACATCCCCAACAGATGGCTGTCCAGTCTAGGGCTGAAACAGCAAGCCACTGCGGTAACTGTTTAGGACAGAAAGAGTTCTTACGCAATGAGCAGCACAGTGCAATAGAGACATTAATTCTGCTACTTTTGTCTGCAAACTTCCACAATTTCCACCAGCACTTTCCGGCGTGCAGTCATGGTGCAAAAGTAGCAAAACAATGTTTTTTCTGACACTTTCCAAGATTATTCCGATACTTTCCGAGATTATTCCAACACTTTCTGAGATTATTTCTGAAACTTTCTAATAATTCTGATGTCACAAAGCAAAGGGTGCGGAATTAGTGAAATGCCGGTGGAAAAGCTGCGGAAAGTCATAGGCAATTATTAATTATTATTATTATTATAAGCATTTGTGTAGTGCCAGCTGTGTACCTGGTGCATTACAGAACAATAAGAATGACGCAGTCCCTGCTTACAGCTTACAATCTAATAGACGCGGAGGGGGGAGACAAGGAGAGGAGACATAGTGAGAGACAAGGGATAAATAACATTCAAGCAGATGCAAGGTCTCAGGTGCACATGCTTCGCTTGGTTGCAGTTAGGCAGGAGTTTGCGGGGAAGGCAGACAGTAAAAATTGAAAGGAAAGTTCGAACAGGCGTTGGGAAAGCCAGTGAGGAAGAGGTGGGTTTTGAGGAGGGATTTGAAGGTGCGGAGGGAGGCGGCAAGGCGGATGTGGGCAGGGAGGGAGTTCCAGGCATGAGGGGCAGCAAGGGAGAAGGGATGAAGGTGGTTAGGGGACATGGGGAAACGAGGGAGAGTGAGGGAGGAGACAGAGGAGGAGTGGAGAGTGCATGTAGGAGTGTGTAAAGAGACTAGGGCTGAGAGGTAAGGGGGAGCCAGGTTGTGAAGGCATTTATAAGTGAATACCAGGAGTTTGTGAAGGATGCGTTTGGGAAGGGGGAGCCAGTGAAGAGAGGAGAGGAGAGGCTGCACGTGGTCGAAGCAATGGGCTGAGTGGATGACCCTAGCAGCGCAGTTTTGGATGGAGATAAGGGGGGACAGGTGAGAGCGGGGGAAGCCAGTAAGGAGGAGGTTGCAGTAGTCAAGGCGAGAGATGACCATGGCGTGAACAAGGGTTTTGTCTGAGGAGACAGAAAGGAACAAATCCGAGCAATGTTGTGGAGGGCGAAGCGACAAGACTTGGCAACAGAGTCAATGTAAGGTTTAAAGAAAAAGTGAGTATTGAAGACGAAGCCCAAGCTACGGGCTTGGGGAATGGGGCAAATGGTGACCCCGTCAATAAGGATGGACAGGGAAAAGGGAGAGGAAGGGTAGGGAGGAAAGATAAGGAGCTCAGTCTTAGCCATGTTGATCTTGAGCTGACGTTGGGACATCCAGGCGGAGATATCAGAGAGACAGTATCGGCACAGAAAAAGGAGTTGCTGCTTTAGCCCTAGTCCAGACTCTTCTAGAAAATCTCCAGTGATGGAAAGCCAACACCCAACTTGACCCTATTATTTTTAGCCCTATCCTCTGTAGTCATGAAGAACAGTTCCTTGCCATCTTATTGGAGGTATCCCTTTAGATATTTGAAGACCACTATCATGTCACCCCATAATCTCCACTTTGCTAGGCTAAACATACCCAATTTCTTCAACCTTCCGCCGTGAGACTTGCTTTCCAGGTTCTTTATCATCTTTGTTGCCCTCCTCTGAGCCCACTCCAATTTGTCAATGCCCTTCTTAAAATGAGGCACAAAAAACTGGACACAATACTCCAGATGAGGTCTGACCAGTGCTGAATAGAATGGAATTGGGAACCGGGATTTCGAGACATCCCTCCTACTTATTCAGACTGGCTGGCCAAGCTAACATGCACTTCTCTGATGGAAAGAACAACACTAGCCAGTAGGAATTCTTCACATAGATGCAATGCAGTATGGTTACATATTAAATTATTGCTTAATAAAAGTGTTTTAAAGTATTTGACCCCCTAATTCACAGATCATAATCTTTTGCACATAAATCTATACATTAGAGTGATACCATCTTTATAAGTTTGATGATAGTTTCAGGACTTTCCCTCCACATCAGACTGAGGCTACTTGCCCACACTAAGAAAAGGGGGGGGGGACTAACGTGAGTTTAACTTATGTTAGTCCAGTCACATGAAACCCCCGATCATGGGCATGGGGGTTTCAGCATTATTTTTCCCTTCGCCCATTCAATTCAATATCACAAGACAGGCTCCAGCCCTGTCTTGCGTTTTTGAATTTAATGGGGGAAGGGGAGAAATAACACTAAATCCCCCATGCCCACAATCGGGGGTTTCATGTGACGGGACTAACATGAGTTAAACTCACATTAGTCCATGCCCTTTTCTGAATATAGACAAGCAGCCTCAGTCTTTCCTTCTCTCTTCTTCTTCTCTCTTCTTTTATCTATTAGAGCCAGAGATAAGAGTGTGGTCGCCGTGTTGGTCCCAAATGACAGAGACACAAAGTGGTTCAAAAAGATATCATTTGAACCACTTTGTCTCTCTTTTTAGTAGATATTAGTCTCAATTGTATTTTTTCCTGAATATTCTTGTATTTTGCATTTATACTTGAGTGTTTCTGGAAACATTGTATGTCTTAACGTTTGTTTTTATGTGTTCATCTTTTGTTTATATAAAATTAAAATAAAATTAAAAAAGAAAATCTTGTTCTAGCCTAGCAGGACCCAAACTTTGAACTCATGCTAATTCACCAGTGCCACTCACTGTCATTCTGTCATTCTACGTAGGTCCGCCCTCTGCTGGCTTGGGCATACTGCCTATTTGCCTGATAGACTCTGAGGCTGCTTGCCCACATTAGAAAATGCACCCGATTTGCCTCTGGGGAAATCTCTGGGAGGCAAATCAGGTGCGGGATTTGTAAGTGGATATATTAACCCAGCAGGTAAATATGCCCCCGTACATATCCTGCACCTGATTTGCCTCCCAGAGGCAAATTGGGTGCATTTTCTAATGTGGGAAAGCAGCCCAAATCTTGCTCTACACTCTCTGCTTTCTGGTTGGCTGCACACCTGTAAAAACAGAAAGCTTGAAGCCACAGGAAGCTAGGCAGATCATTATGTAACTCCACCCTGTTCTGCTGATTGATTCCGCTTACCTTGGATCAGCTCTCCCGACCTTCAGAACTTCTATACCCTGCTGTGTTCCCTGCATGTGTTTGGAGTGGTTTTGCTTTGTCTGTTCTGTGCTTTGGATTTGTCCTTCTCTCTGCCTACTCCCACACTGTTCTGTCAGGTCTGCCTGTTCACTGGTACTGAGCGTGTTTCTGATATCCAGCCCTAGTCCTACACTGATTCTCCTGGACCTGATCCTGAGCGCATCCTTGATGGTGGGAGCATTGAGTTCAAATCCTGGTCTTGCTGGGTTGTTATGGTATACTCACTTCCTTCAGCCCTAACATCGGCTACCAGCAACAGGTTTGGCTAGCTAATAGGTATACCAGCTTGATGGAAGTGGCATGACACTTCAGTTTATTGGTCCTAAATTCCATCAATGAAATTCCTATGCACGTCTCAAGATTATGGAAATGAATAGCTATATCTGCATGCAACACATGCATGCAGTACATCATCTTCAGCATAGCAAACATGTACAGCAGAATATGCAAGAAATAAGCCCAATTATATGTACTTTTGCAATGATGGGAGCTAGATTACGCTTTTGTATGCAGTTTTGGTGTCCATTCTGATCCATAGGATGCCTTTATACTTTTTTTCTCTGTTGGTACTAAATTACTATATTATCTAAATGCATTTTAATAAGGAAACAGAGATAAATGTTTTAAAGATTCACATATCCAATGTTTTAAAGATTCACATAAGAACCTATCATAAACTGGCCATTGGCATAACAAGCATATACATAAAATTTAAAATTTAATAAATATTCAAAATTCCAGATACCTTTTACATCTCTGTGTAATGCAGGCATCCATCTGACCTCAATCTGGTCCTGTCTGTTCAACATGGAGAAGGCCTAATGCCCTGTGTTTCCCTCCATCACCATCTTAGGACAGACAGCAGGCCTGGCTTGTCTCCTATATTTAATTTAATTTATTTATTTAAATTTCTACCTGCCCTTCTTCTAAGTCTCAGGGCAACTTACAATATTAAATGTGCTGGGGGGTCTTCTGACCTCTCTCCATTCCACCCAGAGAAAAGATCCTTCGTGCTGTCAGCTCAGGAGATCTATGGGGTGGAAAAACTTTCCATATGGTTGCTATGGAAACTGGAGGGTATCTTAGTTACTGCTTAGATGTCAGACTCTAAAATCTCTAAGCAGGAAGGGAAGAAATACAGTTTCATCCCAAACCCAGATCCTGAACCCTGGGCCAAATTATTCCTTTAGGCCCAGACTTGCAGTACTTAGAAGGGAGCATACAATTTGTGCTGAGGACTGTAATTTCAATTTGTGTCTTGTACAGGATCATGTGCAATGTCATAGCTTAAGAAATAAGTCTAAGTTCCCAAACTGTGGATCATGACCACAAGTGGGGTCACACATCTGTACATGGGGCCATGGTTCCAAATGATATCTGGTATACTTTGTTGTTGCCTATGGTCATGGGATTTTATTTAAGTTTAAATCTGGGTGTCACGGGGGTAGGGGGAATGAGAGGAAACAAACAAGGAAGCAAGCTCACCTTTAGTCCCAAGGCCTGCCAGGTGATATGTGGGGGGAAATGCCCGTCAGGATAGTATTTTGGTCCTTGAGACTCCACAGGAATCAGGCCACTATCATCACTGGGCGCTGAGCCAATTAAGACTAAAGACACCCCAAACGCTCTCTCTCGCACTCTCGCTTGCTTGCAGGGAGCATGGGGCTCTGGGGAGATGGTGAACGAAAGACTGGGCAAACGGGGGCAAGGTCTCCAAGGGATGGAGGGGAAGGAAGGGGAAGGACCCACACACTGCAGAGGCAGGAGGAGGGGAAATGAGGACCCAGGGAACAGGACAAGCACAAACACACACACTGTCCTCTCACTCCACGCACACAATAGGAAGGGTAATGGGAAAGGGGAAGGCCACTCAAGGGTCACGGGGATACCAAGTCAAACAAGAACTATAATACAGTCAATATCAAGCACTTAAACATGAAAACCACACTTAGCTTTCTCGCAGGGGCCAGTCTCACAGATGCCCTGATCACCAGCACTCAGCTACAGCTGGTGCTGGCTTTTATGTCTCCAGCCCCGCCCACCTGCTTGGCCTGGATCCATGCTGATCGCCTCAGCGGCTCCAAGGTTGTTGCTGTATCCTCAGGACCCCGCCCCCGGGATGCTTCGGGGGTGGAGGATTTTTTAGGGTTGCCCTGACAACCCCTTCTGGTTGTTCTGCTATGCTGTCTGTCGGCAGGGCGCCGCAGGATCCTCGGGCACTCCCCGGTTCCTGGGAGGTGCCCGGCTCCACTGCTGTCCCCTGGGGGGAATTCCCCAAGGTCCCCTCCATCGCACCGGTACGGTGGGAGCCAGGGGGCAACCTGTGGCCCCACCGACCACAGCGTCGGCGGAGATGGCCCTGCCCCCAAACCCTGACACTGGGGTAACACAGGCCAAACGTTTGGGAACCACTGAAATAAGTAGTAACAGCAATAAAATAAAATAATAATAATAATAATAATAATAATATATACTTTGGTTCCCAAATATGAATAACCCAAGATTTAAGGGAAATGTCCTAGGTGGTTGGAGTTGAAGGTTTTGCTTTTGTCACTCCTTTAGTAATCATGCAAAATATCAGATTAAAAGGTTTAGTTTTCTTTTGCTGAACAATCAAGCTCAACTTTAAGCAGCAGAATTATAGCATGAAAGAGACTGTAGTGAGCTGGGAGGATCTCCCTCTGCTTTGCATTGTTACAGCTGAGATCATTCAAATGCGGCTGGGATGTCTGGTTAATCATCCCACACTGTCTCACATGTGGTTTCTTAGTAGCGAATGCTGGTAGCAATATATAATAAAACCATTCAGGTTTTTCAAGGTCACTTCCATCCATTGCTGTACCCATTGTTTTAATTTAATCAGGTAGAGTTTTCCTGACAGTGACCATCAAGTAACAACTGCGGTAGCTAGAATACACAAGAGTCAAACCTACTTTAATCACTTGATGATAGTTTGTGAAGTCCTTGCCAGCATGCCAAATGGAAAGATGTTCCACTTCAACAGCTCACTCAAGATATACAAACCAGATGGAGCTCCACCTCCTTACACAGCCAACAATATTCTTCCTTAGGAAGTAACAGTCATACAGCGTGTCATGCCAAATTCAGGAGGTGGTTTAAATTACCCATCCATGTTTCACTCCCCCAGACCTTCTAGAGCTATTTAGGCATCTCAAGTGACACTTAACGGAATCTAGGTACACACCAAAGAGGCTATAAAGAAGTGTCTGAACATGCAAGTTAAAATAGCTTCAAGCCAGAATTGAATAAACACCCTCTCCTGTGCAGTTCTGAGGAGCAATACTACCCCAGGGGAGCTTTGGGGGTGGATTGTTGTTCATTGAGGCCTGGTCCCGTTCCAGGTTTTGCAGTTTGTAAGGGAACCAGTAATAAACGTATTATTTGCGGATATTATTTGCATTTTCAGGTAGCCCTCTAAATAATACCCATAACTGAAACAGGTATTCACGTATCCATTTTTTCCGGTATTGCCTTTCGGGTTTTTTCAGATTTCAGTTCCGTTATTTTAGTTACATCATTTTCAGCATGTGCACATGCGCAATACTACTAATACTGCCCAAAGAAAATAAAATCTGAAATAAATGAAATAGATATACCTGACAGAATGGAAATGGGTAGCAATTGTTCTCACCTTCATAATTTTTGGTTCTGGTGAGCTAAATTCAGTGTGTTTGGCCATTTTATAATATTAATTTTAGCTTGAAAGGGAATTATGGAAGTTGCATAACTGAAAGGAAATTATGCATTTTTTGATAGAAAATGGAGCTTGGAATAATGAATTCCAGAGGATGGTGCTGCTTGCTCCTCTCGGTGTGAAGGTGGAAGGAGAGCTATAGATCCTCTTTTCTTCCTTGCCTCTTTTTGGGTGGTGAGTCTCCAGTCCTGTAGAGAAGCAGCAAACGCCACACACCTCATGCACAAAGACTGTGATTGGTCCTTCTGTGGTATGCATAAAATGGAGGAAGTTACTTGAACTCTTCTCTACCTTGTACACCAAACCAGTCAGAATCTGACGTCCACAGCAATTTCTTTCAGCTGCCTATGTAAGGGATTAGTTTTAGAGATGTGTACTTACCTTTATTTTCCTAAGATTTACTTCATGCTGTCATTTCCTGACCACATGCCTATATGCATTGGTTATTTTCTATTTTTTCTTTGTCTTGAGTGGTGTTAGAAACACTTCCCAGTTTAGCGTCATCTGTGAATGAATCCATATGTTGTTTTCTCACATAAATCAAGACGTGAAACCAAACAGGCATTACCACTGACCCCCACAGCACCTCTGTGGATGTATCCCTCTCAATCTGAAACATTGTACTGTACCTTTACCTTGTTTACAATATTCAACTAATTTTCACATGACAGTGCTGATGTCCAATGCAAAATATTTAAATAAAGGTTCATAATATATATACACACACATACATGCAGCATAATCCTGATCCTATTGAACTAAATGGCACTCTCCCATTGACTTCAATGGATAGGGATTACACCCACAATATTCCTAAATGTTAGACCTATTCTACCTACCAGTTTACTTTAGAGGACATATTTGTGTTAATTGAAGAGGGGGAAGCTATTTGCTTTTATTGTTTTTTCCAAAGACCAGTAGTCATGTAATACTCCTGGTTACATTATGCTCCATTCTTTCCACTTAAGGATCTATTACTCAAGAAGGCCTTACTGAATTGTAATTGCCAGGATTGTTTTTTCATCTTCACAAAGTCACTACCAAAACTGCCTGTTTGCAGCTCTCTGCTACTTACCCATTGTTCCATGGCTTTTCAAAAACAGTGTTTGCAGGTTGAAATAAAGAGAAGGTAACAAAATGTTTAATACTGTGACAAGCCTCGCTAGTGTTCTTGTCAGTGAGAAAGTGTGTGTTCCTTCTGAGGAGACTTCAATGACACAGAGATGCCATAAATGGAAGGAGGCAGCTTTGCAAATGATAGGATTTTTTTTACAAGTTGCATGCCCTCTTTCAAAGCCTTTTCTCAGAGCAGAGATGTGGAGGTGCTCTCTAATTAAAAAGTTGCAAATTTGGACTTCAGGTTTCCTTAAATCTAGGCCTGCAGTGGGTAGTACATTTGCTACCCACAGGTAGTACCTGCATTTTCAGGCACCCCTAGTGGGCACCCAACAGGTGCATAATGGAACCAGGCATATTACATGACACTGGCCTTTGAAAAAAACAATAAAAACAAATAGCTTTCCCCCTCTTCAATTAACACAAATATGTCCTCTAAAGTAATCTAATAGGTAGAATAGGTCTAACATACAGGAATATTGTGGGTGTAATCCCTATCTATTGAAGTCAATGGGAGATTGCCGTTGAGTTCAATAGGATTACGCTGCATGTATATGTATATGTGTATATATATTATAAACCTTTATTTAAATATTTTGCATTGGACATCAGCACTGTCATGTGAAAATTGGTTGAAATATTGTAAACAAGGTAAAAGTACAGTAAATAAAATGTTTCGGACTGAGAGGGATACGTCCACAGAGATGCTGAAGGGGTCAGTGGTAACGCCTGCTTGGTTTCAGGTGCCCGGTTCCTCAAAATGCGGATATTACTAAGGCATCCCGGGATGCCAATCTCAGCATCCATGACTCCCCAGGTCGACCCACCTCACTGGATGGGCTGCTGCTCCTCCAATCCTGCTTGCTGCTCCTCCCTAGCCCATGCACTGCTCAGCTGAGCTGGGGACTTTCCCACTCAGCTTTTTATGAGCGGGGGTAGGGGGAGCAAAGAGGCCTCTTCCCACCTGCGTGCACCCCTCTAATGGGTGTCCCATTCCCAGGAGGAACCATAACATGTGTGCAGGTGTCCTACACACACCGCCATTTTGTCCCTCTGGAAATGGGGGGCCCCTAAGGACAGTGCATGAAGGTGGGAAGAGGCCTCCTTGCTCCCTCTCTGCTCAGAAAAAGTCAAGCAGGGAAGTTCCCAGCTCAGCTGAGAAGCACAGAGGCCAGGGAGCAGCAAGCAGTGACTGGACTAGAGCAGCAGTCTGGCTGTGAGGTCAGTCTGCCTGGGGAGTTGGGTAGCCCATCAGGTCGTGTTCAGGTACCAATTAGTGCCCAAATGCAACCAGGGTGAGTCGGGCACCCCAGATTCAATGAGCTGCCACACTTACTGGGTACCCGGTTGCAGCTCTACTTAAACCGCATACCTTCCAGCTTTCCAAGTGTATAAAGAGGGATGGAAGCCATTCTCCCTCCTTGGAATTTGCCATGCCCTCATGTTCAATTAATGCAACTCCCTCTCCACCAGTGTACAAACACTCCCTGACAGGGGGCAATCAATCCCAAACTAATGTCCATGCTCTAGCACCATGCTGCTCTCACTGCTTTCCGAGGATACATGGGAGGAGCGGGAACTTTTGCAATCACCACCACAGCTCTCTAATTATGAGGATTACTGCTCATCGGAATGCACTAATTCCCTTTTAGTGCACGAGATAAAACCCATCCTTGTAAAGACTACATTTGGGGACCTGGTCATGTGCGGGTGCTCTCGTGCACTAAAAGGGGATTAGTGCATTCTCACGGGTGTTAATCCTCACAATTAGAGAGTTGCAGTGGCGACTGCAAAGTTCCCATCCCTTCCATGTAATGTTGGAAAGCAGCCTCATTGTTCCGCCCAGCTCCTTATCATTCCACGCAGTCCTCATGGTCTCCGGTGTGTCACTGCAAACAGCCTTTTCTCATTCCACCTATTCTTTCTTTGTCATTCCTTAAAGTTCTCATTGCAGTTTATATTTGTTTCTCCTTTGCTGTCTTTCCCCCTTCCTCCATTGAAATAACAGAACTAGAAGGAACTTCAGGGCTCATTAAGCTCAACCCCCCGCATAGTGCAGACCATGGTGCCAGGCATGGTGGGCCTCCCGGGATATCTGGGACACTGCCCCTCCAACCCTGAGAAACCACTGACCCAGTAGCTTGCTTGCCAGGCAGGCTAGAGTGAGAGATCCAAAAGGCTGTGGCAGTGCCGCCTCAGTCAGTCCTCAGAGGATGTGCTGCTGTGGGCTCAGTTTGGCACTGCAATCTGCATGAATCTGCGCTGCACTTTCGGTGTGACTGCGTGGAAGCACAAGCCAGCAAGCTGCAAGTTACTTTGAAGGCTGCTGGAGGTGATAGCTGCCGGCGAGCAGGACAAGTTACAGCACACAGAAGGATTCCTTATGTGGGTGAGGCACACCCACAATAAGGAATCCTTCTTGGAACAAATTCCTTACGTTTGCGGTATGGGTGGCTGCTTGTGCTGTCCATACCACAGGCATAGTGAATCGCAGTTCTTCTTTAAGCCCAGTGGTCGGCAGAGTGCCTGGGCCCCTATGGGCAGGAGAAACTGTGCTGTTTTAGGGATGCCTGGGGCAGCTGAGCTAGACGCCTCTAGGACAGAAGGCGGGAGTGCTGCTGCACTTAGTGCAAAGCCCTTCAGGGGGACTCAGGTGTGAGATCTGCCTGGACTGTCTGTTCGGTGTCTCAGGAGATCAAAGGTCCCATTGTGCCAGTAAGTTTGAAGGCCCTTGGGCCCCTCTTTAAAATTAAATATTTGTGGGGATTTTCCCTCTGGGGTGGGGCATGGGAGGTTGGTGGGGGCCCGTATGAGATTGGGTGGGGGGGTGTACAAATGGGGGGCCAGGCAAAGGTGGGTAGAATAGAGGTCTGGTGGGTAGAATGGGGGCTGGGATTGGGGTGGGTGCTGATAGAATGGGAGTGGGATTGGGTGGTGGGTTAGAATGGGGATGGGTAGAATAGGGGTCTGGGTTGGGATTGGGTGGGTGAGTAGAATGGGGGTGGGGGGGTTAGTTTATTTATTTATTTGAAGGTTTTGTTAGCTCGCCCCTCCTGCCTCAGGCAGCTCAGAGTGACTTACAGTAATTAAAACATTGCAATGTTGGATATTAGAATGGGGGTATGATTGGTTGGGGTGGGTGCAGAATGGGGGTGGGGGCTTAGGATTGGATATTAGAGTAGGGATCTGGGCAGTGGGTGGGTAGAATAAGGGTAGGGCCAGAGCTGGATTTTAGAATGAGCGTCTTGAAGGTGTGTAGAATGGGGTTCTGGTCAGGTGGGAATAGGGAAGTGTTGGGGCTGGAAGTAGGGGGGAGCAGTCAGACAGTTGATCTAGCATGAGGGGAGGGGAGGGGAGAAGTTGGCAGAAACACGTGGCTGTCACAGAAGACCACTATTCTCTTGAGGGAACGTTATTGAGCCACAGGAGAGATCTAGTTTGAGACCCATTGATCAAGCTGGGGGCATAGATTATTTTTGTGTGAAAAGGGTTTGGTGCTAGCAAACTCATGCTGATCAGTGTGTTGACTTGTTTCTTCTGCTGGCAGAGGCATGCTTGTGTGTGAATGCACCTTGAATTGCTGTGATACCATAATGACATGGCGTGTAAATAAGCACACAGATTAAACAAACAAAAAAAGGCGGCAGTAGCAGGGAAAATTCTGCCTTTTCCTTTCCTACACTTTCTTTTCTCTGACTCTGAACAATACAGGCCACATCTGGGGATGAGTGCGTTATTCAGTCCTTTGCACTTCTTGGCTTGTCTAAGACTCTTCAGTGGGAAATTTAATCACATTTAAACTCTGATTTCAGCTGTCAAGGTAGGTGAAACGGTGTTTACCACCACTGAATATATGTAAGAACAAGTTATTGTGTTCAGTATAGTCACATGAACTGGTTGTCATGTTAAAAACAGCTAACCCCAGTGAAGATGGGTTCCCCGGGAACACCAGTAAAGATTATGGATGGGCGAACGTAGCTCGGAAGTTCGGAGTTCAGCCCGAACTCAGCCTGTTCGGACAACCGAACCGAACTCAATTCCGAACGTTGAACTGGCTGAACACTTAGGTCAGTTCGGTTCGCATTCAGTTGAGTTCGGGTAGCTAAAACGTGGTCTACTGTCAGGTCACTGGAAGGCCAAATGTGGCAGGGAGGGGGAGTCATCTGACTCAGCTGAGGATCAGACTTCCAGGCATCAGGGGTGGAGGGTGGAGACTGGCTTGGAGTAGCAGACCACTGGCTTGGCAGTCTGCGATTGGCCACGGGCTAGGCTGCACGGAGCCAACGGGGCTTGCGGTGAGCCGGGCACAGCAAGAAACAAAACTGTCTGCCTCCCTCCTTCCCAATACCTTCTGAGCTAGTCGCTGTTCCTGAACAGCAGGCATTTCAGAAGGCTCCCTCTCTCACAGCATTTCCTAGCTCCCCAATCCAGCCATCCTCCTCCCATTTCACCCATCCAACCCATCTACCCCCATATTCTCATTCATTTATTTAGCTTAGCTTAGATAGATTTAGTGTTTTTTTGTTTTTATCCCTCCCTGTGTTCAATCTTCCTTCCTCCCTCCCCCCTCCATTGAATACTTTCCCCCTCCCATATATTATATTCCATTCCTGATTCCCTTCCCCTATTATTTCATTTAGAGTAGGATTATTAGATTGATTTAGGTTTCATTTAAGTTTTGTACCCCTCCTTGTGTTGTGTTGTTTGTGATTTCCCCCATCAGATAGATAGATAGATAGATAGATAGATAGAT
>QEPC01006907.1:912379-939654 GCA_003113815.1 Sphenodon punctatus
CCCCCCCCCCTTCTCTAACATCAACTCCTGATCCTCCGTTCTCTCTTATTGCCTCGCCATTATAACTGCCACCCGCATCCCCGGGGTGTGTGTGTGTCTCCAACTTGCCTCACATCCCCCAGGGAGCGAGATCTTATTCGGAACACCGGAGGGGAAAAATCCCTTCTCACCGAGTCTTCACCTCTTGGGCACTTGCGCCTTGGAGTGCTTATCAGAATAGGTGAACCTGAGCGCCTCTGTCTCTTCTTGTCCATACTTTACTAATAGATACAAAAATTATGACCATAAGACGCAAAGCATACACACACCCAAGCACCTATGACCCCCTAGTAAGATGGAAACCATAGTGGCACGGCCTGCCACGGCCAGCGCCTAAGGCCGCGTGCATAAGTGCATGTCCTTGCACATTCAGCCCTTAGACACGCTGCCCCAGTGCACACCTCTGGCGCGGCCGGAGGCTCAAGGAGTTTAAATGTTCTAGTGGGCGGAAGTAGAGAGCAACTCTCCGCTGGTCAGCAGCAGAGCAGCTGGGAGAGAGCACCTCAGGGGACTTTCCAGGTCACAGTCCAACTGAGTCTCTCAAAGTTCGCCACACCCCTCCCCTCCACGTCTGGGTTCTATCCTCCACAGAGTCCACTTCTCCGCTGTGGTTGAATGGGCTCAGGTTGGAAACAGCGCTTTCACGGTGTCCCTGTTGCTCAGCGACGCTCTATGGCAATCCCACACTCAATGTAACAGTCTGATGCGGCCAGAGGCTTGAGGAGTTTTAATGTCCTAGTGGGCGGAAGTAGAGAGCAACTCTCCACTGGTCAGTAACTAGGGATGGGCGAACGCGGCTCGGAAGTTCGGAGTTCGGCCCGAACTTGGCCTGTTCGGATGACCGAACCCGAACCCTAACCTGAACCGAACTCAATTCCGAACGTCGACCCGAAGAGTTTGGTCAGTTCGGATCGCGTTCGGGTGGCTAAAACAACAAAAACATGGTGTCACTGGAAGGCCAAACGTGACAGGGAGGGGGAGTCAGCTGAGGAGCAGACTTCCAGGCACCAGGGTGGAGAAGCTTGGAGAAGCAGCCAGCCTGCCCAATCACCATCCCTTTTCGCCTCCGACTACTGGCTTTGCAGTCTGCGATTGGCCACGGGCTAAGTTGCACAGAACCACTGGGGCTTGCGGTGAGGCGGGCGCAGCAAGAAACAAAACTGATTGCCTCCCCCCTTCCCAACACCTTCTAGCTAGTCACTGTTCCTGAAAATCAGGCGTTTCAGAAGGCTCCCTCTCTCCCAGCAGTTTCTGTTCCTTCCTATTCCTAATCCATTGCCATCCTCCTCCTATTTCACCCATTTCATTTACCTCCATGTTATCATTTATTTAGATTATATTAGATAGATTTAGGTGTTATTTTGTGTTTTTACCCATCCCTGTGTTCCCTGTATTCGATCTTCCTTCCTCCCCTCTCAATTGAATCATTTCCCCTCTCCCTCTTATTTCATCCCTGACTCCCTGCCCCTGTTTTAAGTTTGGGATTTATTTAGAGAAGGAATATTATTAGATTGATTTTCCTTTCAGTTTTGTACCCCTCCCTGTGTTCTTTGTGTTTCCCCCTGTGTAATATTGTGTATATATAGATAGATAGTTATTAGATAGACAGTTACTAGATAGATAGATAGATAGATAGATAGATAGATAGATAGATAGATAGATGCCCCCCCCCCGCCCCAATCCCTTCTATGGGGAGAAGCAGGTAAGCTACCACCATCTTCCCCGGAATCTAGCACAGATCCCTTCCCACTGCTCCCATCTAGATGGGGGAGGGGGAGAGGGAAAATGCTTTGTACCTAGCCTGAGGGGGTGGGGAGCTCTGCCTGCCCCTCCCCTTCCTAAGCACCAGCCCGTCCCTTCACAACAGTGCTCACCTATCACTTAGGATCGGCTGTCTAAGAGATCCTTGGCCTATATGCTATACGTGCCAAGGGTTCCGTACCATGGCCACCAATGTCTGCTTTTTCCAGTGCCAATGGCCCCCAGGCCAGGCCTGTATGCTGTATGTGCCATGATGCCATGGCATAAAGAAACAGCTGCTGCTGCCAGACGTATATGCTGTCTGTGCCAAGTGTTCTGTAACCCAGTTTGTCGCCAAGCTCAAAGAATGCCTCAGCCCGCCTTCCTGCCTCTCATGCCAAGGTGCCTGTCTGCCCACCCAGGTTGCTGCCAAGAGAGAGAGAGAGAGAAATAAGAGAGAGAGAGAGAGAGAGAAAGTCCACCCACTGCTTGAAGGAGAGACAGACACGATCCCACCCATGCTGTCACCGGCACTATATGGCCAGAGAGAGAGGTTCCCAGCTAGAATGAGGGAGATGGGGTTTAGAGGGGGACAGGTAGGTATATCCTGGCTGCCACCTGCCAGAAACAGGAAGAACTTCCATTTGTGATCATGCGCCCATTAATGCCCATTGCCCACATCCAGCACACAGCAAACCTACCATAATGATATGGAATACAACACACAATGTATTATATATGCCTGCCTGCCTGTCTGTGTGCGTCCCTGTACCTACTGCCCTGTTACCACCTATCGCCTGATCAAATGAAGTGTGTCCCATAGACTTTAGGCTGTCATTCCACTATCCCTGATTCTGTCATGCCCATCCGTCCGAGGGACCATCAACGAGATTATGGGACCATCATTCCAGTTACTGGGGGCTGCATTCCATTCCATTGCATCCAGAAGCCCAGTGCCCGCACGCCAGGCCGGCCCCCACCCCCAAAAGCCTACTCCCCTGCACCCACCCATGGATGCCTGCTGAAGCTGCCTGCTGAAACTAAAAGCCCCTCTGACCACCAGCTCCTGCCACCTGCTGTCCGCTGCCGAGGAGCCTGTCTCTCTTTCTCTCTGTCACACCTACCCACACAAACACAAACCCTGCACCTTCTGGGGGGGCTTTCTGCTAGTTGAGACGCTGCTGCTGGCACAGCACATCTTTGGGTTAATAACTACGCTACATGAGGTGGCAGGTTCTGCTGGAAGGGACTGACAAGCTGTATGAGATTCTGCCACCTGCCAGCCAGAACTTCGGCACATAGGCCTAAAAGATTGGACAGGTTAAACGAGAGTCATAACAATAAATATAACAACTTTATTAATTAAACTAAGTCTCTGGCTCTGCTGCCACTGGGACTATCCCCCAGGAATTGGGGGAAAGGCAACAGACGTTGGGGTGCTTCACAGGCCTGAGGGCTGCCGACCTCGGACTCGTCCAACATGCCGTTGACCATGGAAAACTCCATCCCCTCTTTCATGTCCCTATGCCACTTGGAGAGCGCCTGGTGGTACAGCTGAATGCAGCGCAGCTCGATGGAGACATACTGCCCATATGCCTCCACCTTCTGCCGTTCCGCCTGGACAGCCTGAAGCTGCTCCACCAGGCATTTCTCCAGGTCGGCAGAAGAGTGCTGGACCTCCACAACATGGGGTGAAAACAGACATGACACTAACCACCCTTTAACCACCCTTGGTGATCATTTATGCATGTTGCAGGGCTGCATAGGGCACCAATACAGCCCTGCAACATGCATAAATAACCAACAAGGGTGGTTAAACGGTGGTTAGTGTCATGTCGGTTTTCACCCATGGTCCCGGGTGTCCCGCTGCAAGTTGGTCATAAGGGCTTTGGCCTCTGCACCTCCGGGGGGCCGAGGGTCTCCACATCGGGGCTGGAGGTGGGGAAGGGGAAGGGCTTATATGCCGCCGTTTGTAGGTTGCCTTCCCCCCTTCTTCTGGTGCTTGCCTTTTCCCCTTCTTCTGGCGCTGAGGCTCCATGACCGCCACTCGAGACTCCTCACCCTTCCACCTCACTCTCAGGCCGTGGATCTTCTCAATATGAATAATGAGCCCCGACGTGGTCCCCTTCCTCTGCCGGTGGAAAACTTTATTGCAGATCTAAAAAGAGCAGAAAAAGACAGGACCATAAGAAGTGCCATACTGTGTCAGACCAATGGTCTGTCAAGCCCTGCCTTCATTCTGTCTCCACAAGTGGGTGGACTGGGTGGCCATCCAATCTCCCTCTGCAGGGGACTTCCGTTCCTAACAGGTCATAGGGTAATTCATTCCCTGTTGATCCAGTCCCCGTGCCATACCTTGCATGTGGCAGTTCTCTTGCCCTTGTGGTAGAACCTCCAGACATCAGACGACTGGCACTGAACATCTGGGGATGTCACTGGCGAGCTCTGCCTAGGGCTCCAGCGAGTCCTCCTCCTTGGCCTGGTCCTGGCAGCAGGGCTGGGGCCGGGATCCGATTTCTCACTGAAATGTGAACACATAAGAACACCAAATAAATATCACGCATGATGCCTCTAGTCCTCCCTCCTTGGGGTGCTAGGGATGGCAACTAGAAAGCAGTAAAGCACGTGCAAATCCTGCCTTCCCAGGGGTGCTAGGGGATGCTAGACATTGCAACTAGAAAGCCCCTGGCTGGCACTTGAAAATCCTGCCCTACTTGGGGTGCTAGGGATGGCAACGGGAGATGTGACCCTGGCTGGAGGAAAGACCCTGCCCTTATTTGGGGGTGCATAGGAATGGGATGGCAACTGGAGAGTGGAGACCCTTGCTAGCCTGGCACATGTTTGGGTGGGGGTGCTGCTCATGCCAGAGCCCCCCACACTACAGTACCCTCTCTCTCTGTGGCAGACATCCGCTGCCACCTGCTGATGCCCACTGTTTGTGCCTGACTGATGCCCACCACCCACGCACCCACCCACATGCCAGTGAGCTCGCTCTAACTGATAGAGCCTTTCTTGTCCTCAAAGTTTTAAAAAAGTTTACAAACCTGGCAGCAGTACCTCCTGAGCCTGCCACTTGCTCCTCATCCAAGGAGCCGGTCACCACTACCGGAGGTGTAGTAGGGGCAGTGACCTCTACCTCTTCCTCCTCCTCCTGGCTAATTTACATTTTTTTGTTTATTGTGTGATTTGATGCTTGAGAAAGTTGATCTTTGAATGCTTAAATTGGTTGAGATATTTTGATGGGCTCATAGTGGAAAAAAAATCACAGTGGAGAAAACTCAGTCATCTCTCTCCATCAGGAATTAGGGTGTGTCAAGAAGCATATAAATATGAAAACTAATTAATGGACCGATTGTAATCTTTAGAAAGGTGTGTTGTGCTGCAGTTTGAGTACAGGGTGGTGTACATTCTAATTTTGTTGAGTCTTGTTACTTCTTTTATTCATGCTGCCTTGCTGATTGTGTGTACCATCCAAAAGTCACTAAAGTTGTTAGATGTAGAAGTTACCTACAGTGGCTCCTGAGGGGCAGGTTCTCTGGGGAAAGGCACAGATGACATTCTGGGATGGGTACAGGAAGGAGCAGATCTAGCAAGCACGTAGATTTTGAGACATTATTAAAGTTGATAAGAATGACACATTAAGGATGTATGATGTAAAAAGGTGAAAGTGACCAAAAATTGTTTTAATAGCATATGCCATAGCTGCAGCAAGGGTAACAACAAAATATAAAAGCTTTTCCAAAGAATATATTTGGTGACAAAGTTTGGTGACTTAAGGACACATTAAAAAATACTTGCTGATGTTGTATACAGCTTTGTGCGGCTTTAGTGTTTTTGAAAGTGGAATGGCTACATTAGCCACTTTGAATTTTGCCTCTCTCCCCTCCCTCCTTTCTACTTCAAATTTGGGATCTTAAGGATTTTTCCATGTATTTCCCCCCCCTTTCACTGGTCTGATGCTTTCAGTTGTAGGAGGGACTGAAAGTGCTATATCAGAGATAGAGAATCTTTTCTCTCTGAGGGATCAATTGCAGCATTTATGATGTGCATGTTAGGAATCTACATAATCCTGTTTTCCTGCATTTTCCATGTATGTCGGTGTGTCTTTCTTTGAATGTCACATGGTGGATTGTGTGCATGTTCTATTCCACTGATTATGATCACATAAGTGTGCAATTTCCCGCCTACTGTTGGGTTGGCTCCGCCTACTGTTGGGTTGGCTCCGCCTACCATTGGCCCCACCCACTGTTGTCCCCGCCCACTGCCCCACCAGCCACCACTGCGTGGTGAACATCCACAATATTTCCAATTGGTGTTCCATGTAATTCATTTTAGTATATTCTCTGGAGCCAGAAAAGAGATGCTTGGAGTTTAAATACTTATAACTTTGATTCTCTCTTTCCTCAAAGTGGGACTTTGATCTCCTGTAGGTGCGACAGCAGGATTTAGCCCCTAAAGCAGGACTGGTCTGACTGAATTGGGGACTGTTAGGAAGCATGAAACACTGCAATGTAGTATTCAACCTTAAGGCGTCTGTTATTTATTATTTTATTTATTTATTTGTTATTTAAATGTATATGTCGCCCTTTCCCAGAGGCTCATGGTGGCTCACAAATTATAAAAACATTAAAAGCCAGTACAAAAAAACCTTTAAAAAACCCAACCCTCTCACCCCCACAAAACCCTGCAATACCACCTCCCCACCCTATACCTAACCCCCATAGCCCAGCTCCAAACACCACCCCAATCTCCTATCCCGACCCATGTCTTTTAAGAAAGAAACGTCTTACACCGCCTCTGGAACACGCCCAGGCTCAAATGAAACTCTAGGGGGAGGGAGTTCCAAAGCAACGGGGCAGCAACCGAGAACACCTCCCTGCGAGCCCTTGTTGTATGAGCAAGACTAACTTCACGATTTCAGGAGCCATAATGGGGCATGGAAAGACAGGCAGTCTTTCAGATATGTAAGATGTTAAAAATAAATAGCACAACAGTCACCCATGATTGGGTTGCCTATTACTTCACTATGGAACAGGAATATGAGTTTCTGACCTGGTGCCCCACATGACATCCTGCCAAGGAAGGGGGAGAGAGAGTAAGGGTATTGCAATGCAGGCTAATGTACGCCCGTGTGTTGGTGTGCAGGCAAATACGTGGGTGTGTTATCCAGGGAAAGCGCAGTCATAAAAGGAAGCTCCATTTGGCAACCATGAGCCCTCCTCACCCACTTCCCAATCGAAGCAAGCCACTTCTGTTCCTTTCACAGTCAGCTGGGAAGGGAACAGGAGCAGCTGCTGGCATGAATGTGAGTGTGCATGAGTGTAACGTGACACACTCACACGTAGTACTTGGGATTATCATCCCATGTGTTAAAGTTAAGCAATCTCAAGCAGTAAAACCAAAGCCATCTCTACTTTAGAAAAACTCTCTCTGAAACAGGCTCCACGCCCTATGACCATTCAGCACCAAAGAAAAGGACTCTTTCATGTTAGGATAAAAGAAGGCTCTAAAATCTTCTACTTTAGGTTCTGGTGTGGTTATACATAGTTTTCGGAGTAAATGGAAAAATACTTTATTGTCTGAATGACAGAGGGAAAATGTCTTAATAGCCTGGACAATGGAGTTTCCTCCAACCACAGCACACAATCAGCATCCTCTCCCTCCAGTTTTCCACCTCAGTGACATTTGCCAAAAAGGCAAGCAAATAATCTATCCTTCCCTCGAAAATCTACAGCTGCTGAGGTGGGGAAACCCCCTCTCCTTCCCTCTCCCTTCGCCCATGGTGGTGGTGCAATCCTGGCTTCTGTTGGTGGAAAACAATTGGTTGAATCTACAGTATCTCCATTGCTCTCCTGTTATGTTCCTACCATTCAGTCAGAGCACTGAGGGGAATTCTGTCTTAAAGGGAGTCGCTTCAGTAGTGCAGTCCTAAATACTGGACAGGTCTGGTTGGACTATCAATGTCTCCTAAGTTCCCGCCTTCACTTGTACTATCACTTCTACTTCAAGAGGTGGCATCCCATTCCCTGAGATCCCTGCTTTGCTTCTTGTCCCCCGAACTCTCCACAGCTGGACTGGCCCTGGCCTCAGTCGCCACCCAGCTGTACCACTCCAGCAAAAGAAAGGCAAGGGGAGGGATCCTGCACCTCCTGCCTGCCCTCTTCCCCTCAGCAGCTAGCCGGCTGCCTTGCTCTTCCTTCCTCCCCCCTGGCTGCTTCTCAGCTGGCCGGTGCTCTAGGGGGAGAGGGGGGCTTGCTGGCACATGTGCAAAAGCACACAGAGCTGAAAGGCACTGTGGGCTTCTCACATCAGGTGCATCAGGAGCAGAGACAGCTGAGATGCACACATTCTGAGGCACTGTTACCCATGGCTATAAGGCCATTGTCGATCCACAGAAAGAGGGATCTTCCAGCCACACCAGTGCTGATCCACAGGTAGCACCTGAACCTGAGAAGAATGGATCCTCTAGCCAGGCAAGCACCAATCCATGGGTAGCATCTGCATCTGAGAAGGAGGAATCCTCCAGCCACGCAAGCACCAATTTGCAGGTGGCACCTATCTCTCTGCCATGGAGGCTGCACTCCCAGCCAATCAGAGCCGGCTCCAGGTGGCCCGGGGTGGGACAGGAAATTCAACCATAGTCACGCCCTTCTTTCTCCCTTTATAAGCTGAAGCCACTCAGAAAACAGTGACTTACCAACTCACTCCCCCAGCTAAGGCTTCTGTGCTCTTCTTACCCTTCCCCGTCTCTGCACGCACTCCTGCTTCCTTGCCTTTCCAGCTTGCTGCTGTTCCCCTCACTTCACTCTGTAGATTCTAATGCTATCTGCTCACCTGGTTTGGCCTACTCTCCAACTTGACTACACCTCCTCCTGATCCACTGTCTGATTATTATTATTATTATTATTAACAAACATTTATATAGCGCCAGCAGTGTACATGGCACTTTACAAAGTAATAAAATAGACACGGTCCCTGCCCCTAGGGCTTACAATCTGAGCGACAGGAGCTGGGGGAGAGACATAGGAAGGGGAACAGAGGGAGAGACAAGGGGTCTAACATTCATGAAGATGCGAGGTCTCAAGTGCACGTACTTGGCTTGGTTACGATGAGAATGACAGCAGGCAGGTCCATGTAGCAAGGATAAGGGTAAACAGATCGTAGGTATAGGAATAGTGGCTCAGCAGGATAAAGAGTCAGACAGAGCAGAGTGAAAGAGGTGAGTTTTAAGGAGAGATTTGAAGGTATGAAGGGAGGGGGCAAGGCGGATGTGGACAGGGAGGGAGTTCCAGGCATGGGGGGCAGCAAGTGAGAAGGGACGAAGGCGCTTAGGGGAGCAGGGAAGGCGTGGAAGGGAGAGAGAGGGGACAGAGGAGGAGCGAAGTGCACGGGCTGGAGTATGGAGGGTGATAAGTGCAGAGAGGTAGGGGGGAGCGAGGTTGTGAAGAGCTGATGCCCATGCTCACCTGGTTTGACCCATGTTCCAACTTTACTATGTCTCCATCTGATCCCACTGTCTGATGCCTGTGCTGCCTGTCTTCTCAGTAATGACCTATGCTCTCCGTTACCTCAGAAGACAAACCCTTACAGCTTTGTAAGCCTTTGGGATGATATGATATGGAGGGAAGTTCATCTGTCAAGCAAGTAGGGATGTGAGAATATGGTTCAGATGTTCGGTGTTCGGACTGAACTCGGCATGTTTGGTGGACCGAACCAAACGTTCAAACTTCCGAACAATTCGGAAAAGTTTGGTAAAGTTCGGTTGAGTTCGGGCGGGAAAAACCTGATAAATAAGCCCAGGGAGGAGGGGGGACAGCTCAGGAGCAGACTTTCTGGCACCAGGGGTGGACAGGCTTGGAATAGCAGCCTGCCTAACCAATCCCAAGTCCTCTTTTACTCACACCACTGCCTTGGCAGGCTGCAATTGGCCACAGGTTAGCCTGCACAGAGTCAATGGGGCTTGTGGAAAGGTCGGCGCAGCAAAGAAACAAAAGTCATTGCCCTCCCCCCTTCCAAATCCTTCTGAGCTAGCCACTGATCCTTTCAGTAGCATTGTCAGAAGTCTCCCTTTCTACCAGTTCCTCCAAAAGTCACAATCCATTGCCATCCTCCTCCTATTCACCCATTCCCACATATTTACCTATCTAGCTTCATTTATTTCCTTAGATTAGATAGATTTAGGAGTTATTTTTAGTTTTTACCCCTCACTGTGTTCCCTGTGTTCAATCTTCCTCCCTCCCCCCAGTCCTTTCCATATATTCCATCCCTGATTCCCTTCCCCTCTTTTTGGATTGATTTAGGCCATTAACAAATGGGCAGGACCCACGCGAAGACACGCAAAAACACACAGTGGATGGGTGGGCGGGAGCCTGTGTGTACGGGTGCGACCATGTGGGGGTGAGTGCACAACCCATGTGGCAACACGCGCAAACACCCATGAACACGCACGGAGCATCTGCGAGGGTCCAAAAAGCCCCCATGTGTGGGCATGCATGGGGACACATGGGGACGGGCGCCCAACATGTGGGAGTCCATGTGCACTGCAAACACATGCACACACGCCAGCGGGAGGAGCGGGACCGGCCAGCGCCGGCGCATGGGGTAACACAAGCGATAGGATGCAGACACGCCCACCAGGAAGGGGCCGGACATCCAGTCAGGAACCCGGAAAAGACGCCATCAACAGAGGACACATGCGCGGGCTCCAAGCATGTCAGGCCACAAAGCCACGGGGAAGACCAGGGGAGCCCCCACCTCCACATGTGGCGGAAGCAATTGGGTGAGCCAGGGGGTGCAGAGCACGGGACAGGGGAAGGGGGCACTGGCAGCCGGGCCAGGGGGGTGGGAAGGAGGGAACGGAGGGACAGCGGAGGGCAGGGATCCAGGGGGGAGGCGGAGCACAGGGAGGGGCTGGCCCAGGGGGGCTAGCCGCAACACTGGAGGGAAGGCGGTACAGGGGGGGGGAAAGGGAAGGCAGCCACAGGCAGCCAGCACGGGGACCAGGGGGACTGAACCAACATGTGATACCTCCCCACAGCCACACACCACGGCAGCCCGGGCTGCGGAGCGAAGGCAGCCAAAAGCCAGGTCCCCAGCACGCAGGCGCCACAAGAGCAGCAGCAGCAGTGACAGTGGGGTAAAGTCTGGTGATGGGGGGGCAGTGGTGCCCAGAACGGGGCATGGGCATGGGGGGCCCTAATGAATGTCACATCCCCACAGGACACAGAGAGAACAGCAGACACGGGTGCAACCCGGGAGCCGCTGGAGGAGGCCGCCGCCGAGAGCCAGGTAAGGCGAGGGCTGTGGCAGAGGGTGGGGACAAGGGACAGGGGCATGGTGGGAAACACAAAGTAACACGATCAACTGCTCCCCACAGGACACTGCCACCATGTCTGCCACCCCACCCAGAGGGCAGGCCCCATGCTGCCGACCCAGATGGCCCCCCATGCAAGGGGGCCGCAAGGCAGACCCCTGGTGCCACCAGGAGCTGGTGGAGTTTATCCGCCTGTGGGGTGGGCGTGGCCTGCTGTGTCTCTGTGCTGGGTGCGTGTTTGCGGCAACCTCCCCTTACAGTCTACCGACTCCATGCACCTCCGCCCGTGTGTTCGCTCAGCCCCTGCATGTTCATCATGTGGGGTTACTCACGCATTCCCACACACTCTGCCGCCCGTTTGTTAATGACCTTAGAGTAGGATTACATTGATTTAGGTTTCATTTCAGTTTTGTACCCCTACATGTCTTGTTCGTGTTTCCCCCCATTCCATAGATAGATAGATAGATAGATAGATAGATAGATAGATAGATAGATAGATAGATAGATGACAGCTCTAGGAGTTTGCTTAGTGATAGAGAGAGGGTTTAGTAATTTAGTTTTAATATTCAGTGTGTTTGTAGGACTAGGCCTTTGTAGTTATTAGATAGATAATCCATTTAGTTCAATAGCATTTAGAATAGTTAATAGCAGTTAGACTTAGTTTAGATATATATATTAGATAAAAAATTTGAATTAAAAAAAAATCTAAAATCTTTGTGTGCTGCATTCTTTTTGAGAGACAAATGGAGAAGAGAAGGAGAGGCTGGTCTGCTGCCTGTAGGGGAGGCAATGGGGCACATGCCAGAGGTGGAAGGGGCCGTGCCAGTGGAGTGGCAGCATGCAGATGCAGCAGCCAGAACTCATCACCACGCCCCAAGCTTCGCAGGCCTGATTTTGGGCCACAGACTTCTGAGGCTCCCATCACTAGTGGTATTAGGGGGGTGGTTAGGCATCGCCTCCTGGAAGCATCCTCCACTGCCACATAGGCACTGCAATGCCTGCAGTGCAGGAGGCTGAGGCTGTCTCATCTGCGGCTGCAGGTGCTTCAGGGGCCGAAGTTCCTCAGGGGCCACCATTGTCCCCCATTGTAGAGGTGACGATTCCCCCCAGAAGTCCAGGGCCGGTGGATCCCACCCCAGCTGCTAGAGGCAGGGCCCAATCTCCGGGCAATGGCAGCAGGGAGCGGAGCAGCAGCAGCAGCAGCTATAGGGGGCAGAGGGAGAGTGCTGCTCAGAGTGTCAGCAGCAGCATGGTGGGCAGTCCACTTGGCTCAGGGGCTGAGTACTCCCATTCACGGGGGGACATGCCTGAGATTGGGGAGAGCGAGGCAGACAGCAGTTCTGTGGAGGACCTATCTGCCGGTGCAGAGGCGATGGCTGTCGCCACCATGTCCTCCCCTGGATCCCAGAAGTGCATCACCCGGTGTGGGCCAGAAGGCAGGAGGGGGCAAAAATCTTTGGTCTGGGAGCATTTTAAGTTGGTGTGGGCAGACGATTCCAAGAAGGTGCAGTGCAGTTTGTGCCAGAACATGGTGAAGCGTGGGCAGGTGCTCACCAACCTTGGCACAACTGCCATGGCAAGGCACCTCAAATCATGCCACAGTGCTGTGCTGCTAAGTGGGCAGACAGGGGCAGTGGACACCAGCAGGTTCCTGACCCTAGCGGCCAGTCGCATGCCTCCATCAGCGGGCAAGCGTCCTGCTCCAAAAGCTGTCTCTAGCAGCAGGAGCACTAGTATTTCAGCTAGGGGGGAAGAACAGCAGCAGCCTTGCCAGCAGTGTCAAAACACCATGAAGGAGCTGGGGTGGGGGCAGCTGTCAAGTCAGTTGACAGCTGCAGGACGTAGAGGGCAGCATGGCTTTCAGAAGAAAGCCACGCACCTGTTAGGGGAAATTTATTATATTTTATTTATTTATTTTCTAGATTTCTACCCCGCCCCTTCTGAGAACAGCTCAGGGCGGCTTCCAACAATAAAAATATATATAGAATACATATAAAACAATTTAAAACATCAAAAATACAATGTAAAGTATTAAAACAGGGCCCGGGAAAACATTAAAACAATAAATAGAGTAGGGGAGATAAAAACCCACTAACCCCCCTCCCCCCCAAAGGCCTGGGCAAACAGCCAGGTTTTACAACTTCGCCGGAATGTCAACAGGCTTGGGGACAGAAGAGCTTCCTCCGGAAGGGAGTTCCAAAGGTGCGGCCGAGCCACCGAGGATGCCCACTCCATTGTGGCCCCCCGCTTAATGCGGGGGACCTCCAGGAAGGCACCCCCAGCAGACCAAAGGAGTCGCTCTGGGGCATGGAGGGTGAGGCGGTCCCTGAGCTACGAGGGGCCCAGACCATGAAGGGACTTGTAGATCAATACCAAAACCTTGAACCTAGCTCGGCACACTATTGGCAACCAGTGCAGACTCCGGAGCACAGGTGTAATGTGCTCCCAACAACCCGTCCCCGAAAGGAGACGGGCCGCCGCATTCTGCACTAGCTTGAGCCTCCGAACCAGGAACAAGGGAAGCCCCACGTAGAGCGCATTGCAGTAGTCCAGCCTCGAGGTGACGAAGGCATGGATGAGGGAGGCCAGGTCCGGACTGGAGATGAACGAACGCAGCCTCTGCACCAGATGCAACTGGCAGAAAGAAGACTTTGTGACTGCCTCCACCTGCCACTCCAGGCGGAGATCTGCGTCCAATATCACCCCCAGACTCCGGATCTGCTGAGCTATAGGAGGGCAAACCCCCCTCAATCAGGGGGGCCACTACCTTCCTCGCTCTCCCCACCAACATCACCTCCGTCTTATCGGGGTTGAGCTTCAGTCTGCTCTGCAACATCCATTCTGCCATGGCCTCCAAACACTGGGATAGCAACGCAACAGCAGGGTCTGGGTCCATTGAAAAAGAGAGGTACAGCTGAGTATCTTCAGCATATTGGTGACATCGCACCCCGAACCCTCTCACGACCTCCCCCAAAGGCTGCATATATAGATTAAACAATAATGGAGACAGAATGGAACCCTGTGGAACATCACATGATAAAGCGCGGGGGCAAGATGTCTCATCCCCCAGCACCACCCGCTGGCTTCTCCCCGAGAGGAATGAATGGAACCATTCCAGAACAGTCCCATCCAGACCCCCCAGGTCACGCAGCCGTCTCAACAGCAGCCCATGGTCCACGGTATCAAAAGTGGCCGAGAGATCTAGCAGGATGAACAGCCTGCATCCATCTCCTGGTGGAGGTCATCAACCAAGGCCACCAAGGCCGGCTCAGTGCCATAACCGGGGCGGATCCCAGATTGAAACGGGTTCAGGAAACCGATGCTATCTAGATGCACCTGAAGCTGGAGTGCCACCATCTGCTCAATAACCTTCCCTAAAAAGAGAAGGTTAGAGACAGGTCGGTAACTGGCGAGCACATCCACGTCCAAAGATGGTTTCTTCAGCAAGGGGCACACCACAGCCTCCCTGAGGCTGGGCGACAACCTCCCCTGCTGCAAGGACGCATTCACTACCCTCACCAGCACCATACCCAACATCTCCCTGGAGGTTTTCACCAACAAAATGATCGCCATGGATGGGCAGTCCTTCTCCATGGTGGGGGACATTGGGTTTTAGCACCTGATTGGGTTCCTGACCCCCAGTTTCAGCTGCCGTCCTGCACCACCCTGAGTTGGCAGGTGGTGCCAGACCTGTACCGGGCTCTAAAGGAGTGGGTGAGGGAGCAGTTGTCAGGGAATGGGGGGGGGGCCACAGTCCACTTCCCCATGAACCTGTGCATGCATACTTGGTGGTAACTGCACACTGGTGGCAGGACCCAGAGGCAGCTTTCAGGAGTGATAGGAGGGGTCCCAAAGCAGGGTATCAGTGGACCCTGCTTCAGGCCGAAGTTATGGATGTTCCCCACATCTTTGTAAACATTGAGGCAGCCCTGACTGCCATGTCGAGGGAGTGGGTCACGCCAGGTGTGCCCTTCACCAAGGAATGTGTGATGACGGACAATGGGGCGAACATACTGAGGTCAGTTCGTGATGGTGGATTCACAAGCATCCCTTGCACTGTGCACACCCTTCACCTGGTGGTCAGGGATGCTCTGGGCTTGGGGGAGAAGGGGATTGGGTCAGGCAGGCACCCTTAACTCCCTGATAGAGTGGAGGAGGAAGCTGGTAGGGGTGGGCGTGCCGGTAAATCCGGTATCCGATAATGCCGGTACTGGGCGTACCGGCATTATCGGATTCAACCCGGTAAATCTGGTCCCGTTACCGGATTCCAGGTACCGGATTTTTTTACATTTAAATGAATGGCTGCAATGTAAGTCCCACCAAAAAAGTTTTTTAAAAAACCGTCCCCGAGTCCAGGCTGCACGGGTGGAAGGGGGGACACCCCCCACCCACCCTGCCCAGCCTAGATTTTTGTTAAAAAAAGAAACCCCCCCAGCACCAGCGGCCGCGGCGTCCCCGCAGCCGCCGGTAAGTATAGACCCGATCCCNGAAAACTGAGGCCACCATCAACACTGCTACACCCCATGTTTGCCGGCCCTTAGCCACGTCTGGGGGCTGTCCTTTCAAGCCTTCTGGGTCCAAGTTTGTTGGCCCTTGGTCATACAGCAGAGGGGGGTTATACCCATTTTAGGGAAAACTGAGGCCATCATCAACAGCTCCTCCTCAATCTGGACTAGGACTACTGCTGCTGTGCTGAGGTGCTGTCCCTCCCTCCCAATGCCTGGCACCCACCCTACCTCTCTCTCTCTCTCCCTCTCTCATACTAGACGGCCTCGGCCGGCTTATCTGACTGACCTCATGACGCAGGGTGGCATTGGGAAACTGTAAGCCTGCCAGCCGGCCTCTCGCTAGATGATCTCGGCCCAACTATCTGACTGGCTCTCTCTCTCTCTCGCTGCACAGTCTTCGCCAGCCTATCCGAGTGCCCTGCCAATTTAGGTCCCAGCTTGCCTTTCCTATTGCCTCTCATACCATGATGCCTGTCTGCCCACCCAGGTTGCAAAGCTTGAACCCTGCCTCAGTCTGCCTGCCAGTGCCTTCTGCTCATGCCACGCTGCACACTCACCCAGGTGGGCCTAGATCAAAGCCTGCCTCAGTCTGCCTGCCTTCTTCTCATGCCACATTGCCTGTCTGCCTGCCCTTGCAAACCCTGGGTGATGTGCCCCGCTGGCCCGGTAATCCCACTGCTGTTGTCTGCTGGTTCATGGGTGCTCTGCCCTGGCCAATCCAAATGTGCCCATGCAATCCTGCTGCTGCCATCTGCTGATGTATGGGAGCTCTTCCCTGGCAAATCCTACCATCCTGGCTCCATGGGTGTTGCGTACAGGCAAATCCTGCTGCTGCTGTCTCTGCTATGCCATGGGTACTGTGCCTGGGCAACCCAATGTCTGCTGCTGCTTCCAATACCACCTCTGCTGTCTGAGCCAAGGGTTCTGAGCCAGAAATCCAATGTCTGCTGCTGCTCCCAATGCTACCTGTGCTGCTGTCTGAGTCACGGTTTCTGTACCCGGGCAACCTAATGTCTACTGCTGCTCCCAATGCTGCGTCTGCTGTCTGAGCCAAGGGTTCTGACCAGCAATCAAATGTCTGCTGCTTCTCCCAATGCTGCCTGTGCTGCTGTCTGAGCCATGGGTTCTGTACCTGGGCAACCCAATGTCTGCTGCTGCTCCCAATGCCGCCTCTGCTGTCTGAGCCAAGGATTCTGCCCCAAGCAACCCAATGTCTGTTACTGTGCTGCTCCCAATGCCACCTCTGCTGTCTGAGCCATGGGTTCTGTACCCGGACAACTCAATGTCTGCTGCTGCTCCCAATGCTGCCTGTGCTGCTGTCTGAGCCAAGGGTTCTGACCCAGCAATCCAATGTCTGCACTCTGCTGCAGTGATTCCCTTCCCCTGTTTTTGGATTTATTTAGAGTAGGATTAGATTGATTTAGGTTGCCTCTAAGCAGTCAAATGTCTGCTCCTGCTGTGCCAATGTTGCCTCTGGGCAATCCAAAGTCTGCTCCTGCTGTGCCAATGCTGCCTCTGGGCAATCCAATGTCTGCTGCTGCTGTGCCAATGCTGCGTCTGGGCAATTCAATGTCTGCTCCTGCTGTGCCAATGTGCCAATGCTGCCTCTGGGCAATCCAATGTCTGCTCCTGCTGTGGCAATGTTGCCAATGATGCTTCTGGGCAATCCAATGTCTGCTCCTGCTGTGGCAATATTGCCAATGATGCCTCTGGGCAATCTAAAGTCTGCTTCTGCTGTGCCAATGTTCTCAATGATGCCTCTGGGCAAACCAAAGTCTTCTCCTGCTGTGCCAATGCTGTCTCTGGGCAAACCAATGTCTGCTCCTGCTGTGCCAATGTTGTCAATGATGCCTATGGGCAAACCAAAGTCTTCTCCTGCTGTGCCAATGCTGTCTCTGGGCAAACCAAAGTCTGCTACTGGGTGGCCACATGATTCACCACTGGGCAAGGCTTGCCCAATTGGCAGAATAGCTTGTTCAGATCCAGCAAGTAGGATGCAAGCCTGGAACGCCTGGCTGAGCAGGGGTGCCAGTCACCGAGTCCTGGTTGGGCGTCTGCCGCTGCTCCACTGATGATGGCCAGCATGCATTGCCCAGCCAAGCAGGGGTACCAACCACACAAGCCCCAGAACCCACCGTCAGGGTTCTGGGGGACTTCATTCCGCTGCTTGTGGAGACCCATCATTCCACCTGTCTGCAAGTGTCCCAAACCCCCACCCATGCCAGCCAGCCTGCAATGCCCAGCCAAGCAGGGGTGCCAGTCACCGAGCCCTGGCCGGGTCTCTGCTGCTCCCCCACCCATGCCAGCCAGCCTGGGGCGATCCACAGGAAGGGCCCGGCTTGCATCTCTTAGGACCGACTGCTGTTCACATGGAACCCTTCTCCACTTCAAAGTGCTTGTTTGAGTATGATTGATTTTTTCCTACTACCACCATGATCACTGCTGCTCTGACATGGCCTAGTGGCCTCTGGCGCTCCCCCACCCATGCCAGCCAAGCCAGCCTGCAACACTGGCAAAGAGATTTCCCACTCGAGCATTCAGGGACAAATTCTATTTAAATAGAAAAGGGGGGGGGGCGCGGACAAAAATAGTCAATAACTCACTCCAACCTTCTCCAGAAGGATATGTACATACATAAAGGGCAGGGACTGGGAGGGCTGTCCTTCCACTGCAGCCAGACGCTGCCACTCTAGCCCCAGAACCCACCCTCAGGGTTCAACTGCCAATGGGTTCACTATGCTGTACTGTCTGTGCCATGGGTTCTGTACCCCGGCAATCCAATGTCCAATTCTGCTGCCTCTGCTGTGCCATGGGTTCTGTGCCCTGGGAAACCAATGTCTGCTGCTGGTACTATTTGCTCCTCAATCTCATAGACAGTCATAGCTTGGATGAACATGCCGGCAGGCGGGGGCTGGTTGAACATTACAATGGGGCGGAATGAGAGATAGTGGCTCACACACTATTTGAGCTGAGACCGTTCCTCGCTGTGACTCCAGCATATCCGCCACTCTGGATTTGGGGATCTGAACCCGACTCCCTTTAGATCACCTGAGGGCAACCGCGATGCTCTTCTGGCACTCAGTGGGCAGTGGGTTCCCCAGAGCTCACACCGGGCGGGGACATGTCTATTGCGAAGACCAGCCTAGCGTACTTCCGCCTCCAGCCTCCCCTGTGGTCCATGGCAGAGGGAGTGAATGGTGGCTCTGTGTCAGGGGATGGGGACACCATCCCCCTCCCCCCCATAGTACCCTGGAGGTGCCCCACTGTCTGTCACCAGTTGAACCTGATGCAAGGCGGCTTTCCACTAGAGAAGCCGCTCGAGCATCAGGAACATGGAGGAATTCCACCGGGTGGACACATCTTTTACCAGCTGGTGGACTGGGGAGTCTTGCTCAGCCTGCTTTGCCTGGAGGAGGTCGCTGCCCATCACGCTCTGGTTAAAGAAACTGCCGGCCAGCTTCCTCCCCCGCTCGATCAGGGAGCTAAGGGGGCCTGCCCCAATCCCCTTCTCCCCCAAGCCCAGAGCGTCCCTGAACACCAGGTGAAGGGAGGGATGTTTGTGAAGCCCCCCTCGCGGATTGCATTCGATATGTTGGCCACGTTGTGCATCACCACGCCTGGCGTGACCCACTCCCTCACCGTGGTGGTCAGGGGTGGCTCGATGTTCCGAGAAGGGTGGGGGCCATGGCATCCATGACTTCTGCCTGAAGCAGGGCCCACCTATACCCTGCTTCAGGACCCATCCCACCACTGCCAAACACTGCCTCCGGGTACTGCTTCTGGTGCGTCATCTGTCACTGCCAGGTAGGCATGCTGCATGTTCCTATTCAACCACAGGTCGGTCGTGAAGTGGACGGTGGCACCCCCAGCCCCTACCGGCTGCTCCCTCACCTGCTCCTTTAAAGCCCAGTACAGGGCTGGCACCACCTGCCAACTCAGGGTGGTGCTGGCAGGCCTCCAGTTCTGCTCGCTCTATGCTGTGCTGGGTTCAGTTACCATCAGGGCCAGACGTTTCAGGCTGCCAGGCATCAACGGAGCAGTGGCAGGAGTCTGGCCAGGACTCGGTGGCTACCACCCCTGCTTGGCCGGGCATTGCTGGCTGCCAGGCATCGGTGGCAGACTGAGTCAGGGTGGTGTGCGAGGGCAGCTTAAACTGGAGGGCCAGAAAGCCAATCAGGCACCTAGACCCCATGTACCCGACTGATGAGAAGGGCTGCCCATCCAGTGCAATCCTTTCCCCCAACATGCGCGTGGCTTTTAGTTGAACGACAGCTTCCTCCCCAGTGTTTATGTGCCAATGGACTTGGCAGATGCCCCCACCCCCAGCTCCTCCATGGTGCACTGATGATGATGCTGCTCCCCCCTAGCAGCGATACCGCTTCTGCTGTTATTGGCAGCTGTTAGAGCAGGATGCCCGCCTGCTGATGGAGGTGGACGACTGGATGCTGAGACCGGGAACCTGCTGGTGTCCACTGCCCCTGCCTGCCTGCTTAGTCTTTCGACTTGGCTGTTCGCCCAGGCCTTTGGAGGGGAGGAGGGGAGGGAGGGGTAAATAGGGGAGATTGGTGAGGTGGGGTAGGGTAGGGGATTTGGAGGAATTGGAGGGTAGGGTTAGGGGTTTTAAAATTATTTTAAAATTGATATTGGTTTTAATGTATTTTATTGTTTTATTATATTGTTAGCCGCCCCGAGATGCTGTGGGCATGAGGGGGCGGCATAGAAATGTTAAGAAAATAAAAATAAAATAAAATTAGCAGCACAGCGCTGTGGCATGATTTGAGGTGCCTAGTCATGGCAGTTGTGCCAAGGTTGGTGAGCACCTGCCCATGCTTCACCACCTTCTGGCACCAACTTAAAATGCACCCAGACGGAGAATTTTTTGCCCCCTCCTGCCTTCTGGACTGCACCGGGTGACAGACACACCGCTGACAGCACTTCTGGGAGGGGAAGAACAGCACCAGACATCTCCTCCTCAGGACTAGTATCTGCCTCGCTGTCCCCAATCACAGTGATGTCCCGAGAAGGGGAGTACTGGGACCCTGAGGCTGATGGACTGCCCACCATGCTGCTTCCACTCTCTCTGTGCCCCCTATAGCTGCTGCGGCTGCTGTGGCTGCTGCAGCTGCTGCAGCTCCTCTCCCTGCTACCATTGCCTGGGGATCAGGCCATGCCTTTAGCAGCCGGGGTGGGATCCACAAGCCCTGGACTTCTGGGAATCACCTCAACAATGGAGTACACATTGGTGGCCCTGGAGTAACATCGGACGCACCAGCTCCAGCAGCAGAGGCAGCCACAGCCTCATGTACTCCAGGGCCTTCAAGTGCCCTGCGTGGCAGTGGAGGACGCTGGTAGGAGGTGTCGCCAAACTACACCCCGGCTAGTGCCACTGCTGGGAGCATCTGAAGCCTGTCTCCCCAAATCAGACCTATGCAGTTTGGGGCGTGGTGATGGGCTCGGGCTGCTGCTGCTGCCCCTCCGCTGGCACGACCCCTGCCACCTCTGCCACATGCCCCACTGCCCACCTTATGGGCACCAGAACAGGTGATGGCAGCTCCAAGTGTGCCAGAGACCAAAGCCCAAGCAAGATTTGACAGGTGGCTTGCTACTCACCCATATCCATATCCTGCACCCAGACTCAGTGCTGATCTCTATCTTGTTAGTGGGGCTGCTGTCCACGGGGTCATCCAGGAAGCTCCAGTCGATGGGTTGAATTGAACATATGGGAGGGGCAGAAGATGGTGGCAACACAGCTCTTGGAGGGACGTGTGGCCAGCCCTGTCCAACGTGGCCAAGAGTCTCTTGTCCTGCCCACCAACGAGTGTNGCTCTGGTTAAAGAAACTGCCGGCCAGCTTCCTCCCCCGCTCGATCAGGGAGCTAAGGGGGCCTGCCCCAATCCCCTTCTCCCCCAAGCCCAGAGCGTCCCTGAACACCAGGTGAAGGGAGGGATGTTTGTGAAGCCCCCCTCGCGGATTGCATTCGATATGTTGGCCACGTTGTGCATCACCACGCCTGGCGTGACCCACTCCCTCACCGTGGTGGTCAGGGGTGGCTCGATGTTCCGAGAAGGGTGGGGGCCATGGCATCCATGACTTCTGCCTGAAGCAGGGCCCACCTATACCCTGCTTCAGGACCCATCCCACCACTGCCAAACACTGCCTCCGGGTACTGCTTCTGGTGCGTCATCTGTCACTGCCAGGTAGGCATGCTGCATGTTCCTATTCAACCACAGGTCGGTCGTGAAGTGGACGGTGGCACCCCCAGCCCCTACCGGCTGCTCCCTCACCTGCTCCTTTAAAGCCCAGTACAGGGCTGGCACCACCTGCCAACTCAGGGTGGTGCTGGCAGGCCTCCAGTTCTGCTCGCTCTATGCTGTGCTGGGTTCAGTTACCATCAGGGCCAGACGTTTCAGGCTGCCAGGCATCAACGGAGCAGTGGCAGGAGTCTGGCCAGGACTCGGTGGCTACCACCCCTGCTTGGCCGGGCATTGCTGGCTGCCAGGCATCGGTGGCAGACTGAGTCAGGGTGGTGTGCGAGGGCAGCTTAAACTGGAGGGCCAGAAAGCCAATCAGGCACCTAGACCCCATGTACCCGACTGATGAGAAGGGCTGCCCATCCAGTGCAATCCTTTCCCCCAACATGCGCGTGGCTTTTAGTTGAACGACAGCTTCCTCCCCAGTGTTTATGTGCCAATGGACTTGGCAGATGCCCCCACCCCCAGCTCCTCCATGGTGCACTGATGATGATGCTGCTCCCCCCTAGCAGCGATACCGCTTCTGCTGTTATTGGCAGCTGTTAGAGCAGGATGCCCGCCTGCTGATGGAGGTGGACGACTGGATGCTGAGACCGGGAACCTGCTGGTGTCCACTGCCCCTGCCTGCCTGCTTAGTCTTTCGACTTGGCTGTTCGCCCAGGCCTTTGGAGGGGAGGAGGGGAGGGAGGGGTAAATAGGGGAGATTGGTGAGGTGGGGTAGGGTAGGGGATTTGGAGGAATTGGAGGGTAGGGTTAGGGGTTTTAAAATTATTTTAAAATTGATATTGGTTTTAATGTATTTTATTGTTTTATTATATTGTTAGCCGCCCCGAGATGCTGTGGGCATGAGGGGGCGGCATAGAAATGTTAAGAAAATAAAAATAAAATAAAATTAGCAGCACAGCGCTGTGGCATGATTTGAGGTGCCTAGTCATGGCAGTTGTGCCAAGGTTGGTGAGCACCTGCCCATGCTTCACCACCTTCTGGCACCAACTTAAAATGCACCCAGACGGAGAATTTTTTGCCCCCTCCTGCCTTCTGGACTGCACCGGGTGACAGACACACCGCTGACAGCACTTCTGGGAGGGGAAGAACAGCACCAGACATCTCCTCCTCAGGACTAGTATCTGCCTCGCTGTCCCCAATCACAGTGATGTCCCGAGAAGGGGAGTACTGGGACCCTGAGGCTGATGGACTGCCCACCATGCTGCTTCCACTCTCTCTGTGCCCCCTATAGCTGCTGCGGCTGCTGTGGCTGCTGCAGCTGCTGCAGCTCCTCTCCCTGCTACCATTGCCTGGGGATCAGGCCATGCCTTTAGCAGCCGGGGTGGGATCCACAAGCCCTGGACTTCTGGGAATCACCTCAACAATGGAGTACACATTGGTGGCCCTGGAGTAACATCGGACGCACCAGCTCCAGCAGCAGAGGCAGCCACAGCCTCATGTACTCCAGGGCCTTCAAGTGCCCTGCGTGGCAGTGGAGGACGCTGGTAGGAGGTGTCGCCAAACTACACCCCGGCTAGTGCCACTGCTGGGAGCATCTGAAGCCTGTCTCCCCAAATCAGACCTATGCAGTTTGGGGCGTGGTGATGGGCTCGGGCTGCTGCTGCTGCCCCTCCGCTGGCACGACCCCTGCCACCTCTGCCACATGCCCCACTGCCCACCTTATGGGCACCAGAACAGGTGATGGCAGCTCCAAGTGTGCCAGAGACCAAAGCCCAAGCAAGATTTGACAGGTGGCTTGCTACTCACCCATATCCATATCCTGCACCCAGACTCAGTGCTGATCTCTATCTTGTTAGTGGGGCTGCTGTCCACGGGGTCATCCAGGAAGCTCCAGTCGATGGGTTGAATTGAACATATGGGAGGGGCAGAAGATGGTGGCAACACAGCTCTTGGAGGGACGTGTGGCCAGCCCTGTCCAACGTGGCCAAGAGTCTCTTGTCCTGCCCACCAACGAGTGTCCCCAGCAAGTGGGTGTTCTCTAGGGTGGGGGACATTTGTCCGCTGCACCTCCTGAGACTGGGGGCCAAGTTGGTGGAGCAGTTGCTTTTCATCAAGGTGTCTGTCTGTCTGCAGCTGCTGCTGCTGCTGCTATGGGTTCTGCTACTGGGCAATCCAATGTCTGCTGCTGCTCCACTGATGCCTGGCAGCCTACAATGCCCAGCCAAGTAGAGGTGCCAGGCCAGCCACCGAGCCCTGAGTTTTCCCGACCTTTGCTCCTGCTGCTGGGTCTCTGATGGCCTGCCATGCCCCCACAGGCACCCCCAGGGGTCAAGTGCTGAGCCTGCCCGGACAAGCCAGGGTGCCAAGCCCCAAGTCTTCCTGGTCTCTTCTGCTGCTGCTCCTGGATGCCCTGCCATGCCCCCACTGGCAACCCTGGAGGCCAAGCGCCGAGCCTGCCTACCCGGGCAAGACAGGGTGTCAAGCCCCAAGCCTTCCCGGTCTTTTCTGCTGCTTGGTCTCTGATGGCCTGCCATGCCCCCACATGCACCCCTGGGTGCCAAGTGCCGAGCCTGCCTGCTCGGGGAAGCCAGGGTGCCAAGCCCCAAGCCTTCCTGGTCTCTGCTTCTGCTGCTGTGGGTCTCTGATGGTCTGCCATGCCCCCACAGGCATCCCCAGGGGTCCCTGGAGCACCTCCAGCCTTGCGGGGGGTCCGAACTCCACCGAACGTTCGGCGAGACTGAACTTTTTTGAACCAAACTACCGAACCCGAATTTTGGACTGAACTACCAAACTGCCAAACATCCAAACCGCGTTCTGTTCACATATCCCTACAAGCAAGACCTTCTATCAATGCAATCACTCCTGGAGTAGATCCAATCCTTTCAACAGGAGAATGCACTCCTGTGGAACCAAATCCAGGGGGGATCCGTTTCAACTGAGCTTCCCGTTACATCATCAACAAGCAAAAAACCAGTGCTCCTGCCAGAATAATTTTCAGGTGATCAATGTGTGTACTGGGGCTTTTTGAGCCAATACCAGCTGGTGTTCACCCTTTTCCCTCAGACCTATTCCTCAGGCCGGCAATTGGTGAGATTGAACCCGAGTTTACTTTTGGGCGATGCTCTGGCTTGGGCCACTCCTCTGATTGAGTGCCACAACCTCATCCTCTGGGATTTTGAAGTCTCTGTGAAAGAGATGAATTGGGCCTTTCATGACCCCCACAGTTGCAGTATCACAGAGGCAGCTCTGCTCACTCTCAAGCAAGACTTGACATCTTTGATAGACTATGCCACAGACTTCCGCCAGTGGGCTACAGACACTAATATGAATGTTTTGGCTCTATGGGTCCTCTTTCAACAAGGACTGATCTGCACCTCCCTTGGCAAGTAACCCAGCAATTCTGTCTGAATTCTCTGATTTCTGGGATGTCTTTGACAAGTGAGAAGCAGAGGCCTTACCTCCCCACAGGGAGTATGACAGCCCTATAGACTTGGTGCCAGGAGTGACGGTTCCCTTCGGTCGTATTTATACACTGTCCCCTCCCAAACTCAAAGTAATATGAACATGTCTTGCTGAGATCCGCCCCTCAGTTTCTCCTTTTGGAGCACCCTTGTTTTTTGCACCAAAAAAAATATTATTTGCAAAGACCCTGTATTGATTATAGAGGCTTGAACCATGTAACTGTCAAAAACCATTATCCTCTTTCATTAATACCAGAACTGCTTAGTTGATTAAACAAGTTAATCATATATATGAAACTGGATTTCCCAGGAGCATATAATCTAGTACGCATATGGGGCAAGGAAAAATAGAAGACAGCTTTTCACACAAAGTAAGGACTATATAAATATCAAGTTGCTATTCTATATGTATATTCCCCTTTGGCTTCGTTAACATGACACCCGAGCCACCTTCCAGCACTTCATCAATTAAGTTTGTTGTGACCTTTTGGACATATAGGTAATAGTGTACCTAGATGAAATCTTGGTATTCTCCGATTCACAAGAGCAACATGTAGAGCATGTTCATGATCTCCAGCAAAGTCAGAAAAATGTGCCTTCTTACAATCCTCCATAGAGTTCCCAGGGTATGTAATTTCTCCAACTGGAATTTCCATAGATCCTCAAAAGGTGAGAGTGGTAACAGAATGGGAGCCACCCATTTTGGTTAAAGGCCTCCAGTGCTTTCTTGGACTCACTAATTTCTTCCACCATTTCATTCATCAATACTCCGCTCTGACTAGTCCACTAATGGCACTACTATGGAAAGGAGTGCACTTTGAATGGACCTTTGATGCTTCTTAATAGGGCTTAGATAAGAGCAAGTGTTCCAGTTCTGGAGGGAAATACCGACTTTATGGGAGTACTTGTGTTTATTTGGTACTTTGTCAGTTTCCAGTGATTCTGCACTTCTGCCAAAAAAAATTCTCACTTTCTAGGCCTTTTTCATCACTTTCCAGAAATTTTACAGTTGTTTTACAGCATTTTAGTTCATTTCCACCACTTCCCCACTGCTTAGCCGGCATGTTTTCACCCCCATCATCCCTGGGGATACACATACGGAACACAGGGGGCTTGGTACTGACTCATGGCACCCTCATTCAATGTGTAAAAAATATGAAAAAATGGTGGAAACCAGTAGGAAAGCCAGTATGTTTCTGTGTTGCGTGAATCTCAACAAATGTCCTGCTCCTGATGAAAGCAGCACTCACTGAGATTTCTTGTTTCAGGGCTACTTCTTAACCCATCAACAAGATAACTGTTGGCGGCTTTTGATACCATTGACCACAAGGTGTTGGTGACACGCTTGCGGGACTGTGCTGGAATAGGTGGCATCATTCTTAAGAACATAAGAACATTAAAAGTGCTATACTGGGTCAGACCAATGGTCCATCGTGCCCAGCATTCTGTCTCCAACAGTGGCCAGTCACGGGGACCTGGGAGACGCACCAAACAGGTCACCATGCTATCCATACCCTGTGGGTCATCCCCAGGCTCCCGCCATAAAGGGTTTTGTTCCCCAGTCCTATCTGGCTAATAGCTGCTAATGGAACTATCTTCCAGAAACTTGTCCAAACCTCTTTTAAACTCAGCTATACTGCTGACCTTGACCACCTCCCCATGCAGTAAATTCCACAAACTAATTGTACGCTGAGTGAAAAAATACTTTCTTTTGTCTGTTTTTACTCTTGCCACCTGTGAGTTTCATGGAGTGTCCCCTAGTTTTAGTCAGGGGCGGCTGGTGGGTTTTGAGTTTGGAGGGGCAGTAAGGCCGGCGAGCTGGTGGGCAGAGCCAGGGGGACGGTGGGCGGAGCCAGGAGGACAGTAGGCAGAGCCAGATGGACGGTAGGCCAGTAGCATGGCATAACCCAGCAGCAAGGAGTTCCCAGGGTTAACATTGGATGGAAGAAAACACAGTCTACATGCACATCAAGCTTAAAATAAATAATGTATAAACCCCAAACACAGGGAAACACAG
>QEPC01006907.1:940307-952616 GCA_003113815.1 Sphenodon punctatus
CTAGGGGGAGGAGGATGCAGGGTGAGGGGTGGGAAAACAGCCTGGGGGGGTGCGGGGTGGAGAAACAGTCTGGGGGGGTGCGGGGTGGAGAAACAGTCTGGGGGGAGGATAGGATTCTTACCTGCTCGGTGCTGGCTCTGGCGGTCTTCGTCCAGGGACTCCATGCTGCGCTGCAGGCGGGGGGGACTTAGGTTTTTTTTAGTTTAAATTGCCCCTGTGTCCTGCTCTCCTCCGTGGAGGCAGGACTCACACAGGCAATTTGAAATAAATAAATCAATAAAAACCACACGTTCCCTGACTCCCTGCCTTGCCGCTCCCCCCCAGCCCCACCGCTCTGAGCGGCAGATTGAGGGGGGAGTGGCAACAAGGAAGCGGCTGGCCTGGTGGCAGGCAGTTGGAGAGCTGTGCTCTCCAACAGCGCATCACAGGCAGCCATGTTCTTTCTTCAGCATGTGAGGCAGGGATCAGCGCGCATGCGCACTGCTCCCTGCCTCAGGCGCCCGGCCCAAGGCATCTCACCAGGGCACTTTCAACAAGCACCCTGGTGAGAGCTTTCCTTGTGCCCATTGAGCACAATGGAAGCCCCTAGCTCCTCCCTCCACAGCACGTCCTATACATGCTGTGTGGATGGAGGAGCTCAGCCGGGCTGAGTGCTCAGTCACCTAAATCGCATTTTCCAATGGAATTTTCACTGAAACTGACAACAGCACGCAGCGGCCTCCGCTCTGAAGCAAAGGCAGAGGCTGCTGCGGCGCTGTGGTAAGCAGCGGCGGTGCACTTGTTGGTTTTTTAAACAAACGGCGGCACTGGCGGGCCCTCAGCACTTGGGGGGTCAGTGCCCCAAATTCACTGGGAGGCCAGTCACCACTGGTTTTAGTACTAGCTGAGAGGGTAAATAACTGCTCCTTGTTTATTAGTTCCACACCACTCATGATTTTATAGACCTTGTATTTCCTCTCAGTCATCTCTTCTCTGAACTGAAGAGCCCAACCTACCAAACATCTCCTCATACAGGAGCCCTTCCATGCCCTTGATCATTTTTGTTGCCCTTCTCTGTACCTTTTCTAGTTCCGCTATGTCTTTTTTGAGATGGGGCGACCAGAACTGCATACAATATTCAAGGTGCATGACATTATGACATCCTCAGCTTTATTCTCTATTCCTTTGCGAATAATTCCTAACATTCTATTTGTTTTTTTGACTGCTGTGGCACACTGGGCTGAGGATTTCAGTGTATTATCCACAATCACTCCCAGATCCTTTTCCTGAGTGGTAACTCCTAGCTTAGTACCCAATTGCGTACTCATAATTTGGATTATTTTTCCTAATGTGCGTCACTTTGCACTTATCCATATTAAATCTCATCTGCCATTTAGATGCCCACGCACTGCAGTTCTTGAATGCTTCCACTCTTTCCTGGCCAGAAGAACTCAATGAGTAGTGCTGGGGGACCATTCTTCATCTCCCTGGAATCTCACGTATGGAGTTTCTCAAAGTTCCATTCCATCCCCTGTTCAATGTGTATATGCAGCCATTAGGAGAGGTTGTGAGAGAGCTTGGAGTACTGTGTCATGAGTACACTGATGACACCCAGTTCTATCTCTCATTTTCATCTGACCCAGGCCGAGCAGTCTTGGTGCTTACTCAGTGTTTGGTGGCTATGGGGGACTGGATGAGGGCCAACTGTCTCATGCAAATGCAACTGTTTGAATATATTTTTGGATATATTTTATATAATTAATGTTTTATATTTTTCTTTTTGATATTTTTTAGTAATTTGTATTTGTATTGTTTGGATACTGAATATTTAGTTTAGATATTTTGTGCATTGACTGAGTGAGGCAGGGAATAAATGCAAACAGAAAGTAAAAGTTTTTCCAAAAGCTTTACTTGCAAACTTCTTATATTTAATTTTTGCAACTGTGTGAACACTTCAAAAAAACTTGCTTTTCACAGGACCTTATATTGTCTTACGGTGTATCTGAAAGAAGGAAACAGTGGTGCTCTTTCTTGTGACAGCCCCTTTGAATTTTGTTACGCTTCCTGAGTGATTGGTGAAAATAGATGGGACAGCGGTCATCCAAATTCCCTGCCCAATCTGTGGAGTGGTAATACTGACACCACCCCTTGGGCCAGCACAAAGAGCAGAAAACATGTGCTATAGAGGTGTGCACCAGGGGACCACGTTGTTTTCATTTTCATTATTTAAATGTCATTTTTGTTTTCATAAATATCAAATTGTCATTTTTGTTTTTGCTTTCATTTTCCATTGGTTTCAATGGAAAACACATTGTCAACTGTAACATTATTGGTTTTCATTATATTTGGCTGAAATCTGGCAAGATTATACCTCCAATGGAAGGCATTAAGTGTACCAAATTACAAAATGATTGAATAAAGGAATCCAATTTTAGAAGCAGCTGAATTATATTATTTTGCAAAAATCTTCATATACATTCTTAGTTGTAACTTTTTTGCCTCAGATTTAATGTAGATGAAACTTGGAGAGTTTACACCCCTTCCCATATTTACTATCTCTGCCTCAGAAGGATTGGATAAAGGGTCCTGGTGGAATAAGCAATTAACTTATAAATGTATGTCTGACTGTAACACCTTTGTAGTCCAACCATGAAATTTGGCAGCACTGTATATCATACTTTAATGATCATCTATACCAAATATCAGGAAAATGTTATAAAAGGTTCCAATTTTATATGCCTGCACAGCATATGCAGAGGAGGAGCCTATGTCAAGGATTCTCTTATGTGTCAATGTGGTATAAGATCTGTTTGTGATGCCAATTGGCCAGCAGAAATGTCAACCACATTTTCTCATTCTGTTCTATGACCATCACAACATCTCTCCCCCACTTGTTACTGGGAAATCAGAAGCATATGTTTAGGAAAGGGCCAATAGAGATTCTCTTATGCCCTCTGTCACAGTGCTGCAGGATGTGATTGTGATGATAATTGGCTAGCCTGGATGTATAAACTATGTCTTCTGATTGCTGGGATGCTATCCCCAAAGTCCAAGTTATGTCCCTTCTATACCTAAGGGCCGCCCCCTATGCCCACCTCGAAGCCACTACCAATTGGTCCTGTAAAGCTGGAAGCATGCAGTAAGTGGCTGGCCAGTGAATGTGTCTGTCAATCTTTTGGGTTCCTCCACATCCTCCCTCCTACAGCCTCTCTCCCACTGCCATTCCAGGTGCCTGCCTCTGACAGGCACCGCATGTGCTGCTATTTATTTGAATAATGGTCTTCAAGGGGACAACTTCATTAGCTTATAAAATTGGGTCCCTTTATCAAATTGTCCTGTAGTTTGGTAGAGATGACAGGGATGGTATGCGATACATTCCTGCCAAATGTCTTCTAAACAGGATGGAATATAAAAATGTTACAGCTGGAAATGTATTTTCCAGTTCATATCTTATACCATCAGGACCATTTATTTAACTTATTTATTTATTTATTTATTTATTTATTAGCCGCCCCCCTCATGCCCAAGGCATCTTGGGGTGGCATACAACATAAAACCATAATCTAAAATAACAATAAAACACAAGAATATCAACTTTTAAAACCCTCTAAAAACAACCACCCCCAAAGTTTTAACCCAATCCACCATTCCCTCCTCCAAAGGCCTGGGAGAACAGACAGGTTTTGTAGGCCCAGCAGAAGACCAATAAACTTGTGGCCAGATGGGCTTCCTCTGGGAGGGAGTTCCATAAATGCGGCATGGCCACCAAGAATGCCCTCTCCATTGCGCCCCCGGTTTTACACGGGGGACATCCAAAAAGTTGCCCCCAAGTTTATCCAATCATTCTGAAATTTGGCAGGAGTGTTAAGCTGGTGGAGGGACACAATATTGACAAGATTCATGCAAATTGGATGAACGATAAAGACATTTAGCCATGAATGTGTATAGAGCTTTTTCTTAAATCACAACTTTCAATTGCTTCTGAAATCGGTTCCCTTTATCTAATCATTTTGAAAATTGGTACACATAACACCCACCAATTGGGGGTACAATCTCCCCAAGTTTCACCAGAATTGAATAAGAAACAAAAACGTTATAGCCGGAAATACATTTTTCAGTGTTTTCCCTTTATTTCAAAAACAAAATGTTTTCTTTTTCATTTTCATTATTATTTGTCAGTTTGATTATTGCAATTATGATAATGAAAACAATGATTTTTGTTATCATTATTGTAATAACAAAAATGACATGCACACCCCTAATGTGCGGCCTCCCGTGCAGCTGCCACGCTGCCCGCAGACCCTGGGTAGGGCCGAGCAACTGAGCATACAGGCAGGACTTGGGCCTAGAAGCCATGGCTGCCACCCACCAGAAACAGTCTCATCCCCTGCCTGCACAGAGTTGGTACAGGCAGCGATGTCAGCTACTGCTTTGTTTGCCCTTAGTCTGCCATGTTGCCACTTCATGCCATCTCCACCAACCCGGCCCTTAGCCCTTCCCATTTTAAAATGGCCATTTAGCCCTTAGGGGAAGAGCAGGAATGGCAGGGGCTGGCCTGAGGTGGGAGATTAGAAATGCAGCACCAGTGTGGCTCAGTAGCTAAGCTATACAGTTTCCTAAAATATTCTGCCCCATGCTGCCTCCCGAGTGAACTCTTTTATTCATACACTCCTCTCTCCCAACTACAACTGCAGCTGAGGTGGGGGAAGGAATGAAGGACTTGTTTGGGTTTCTTTCATGCATACCAAGACTGTAGTTCACACCGAAGCATTCCCCAGAGTTAGGCATTTAAAAGTTGTTTCCTAGTAGGGTGGATTCTCTGGTGTGTACTGAGGGCGGAGCTCACCCTGTAGCTTTTCCCAGTCAGGGCGTGTGTAAGGGTTTTCCCTTTTGTGGACTGAATGCCCCAACTTCTCCTGAAGCTTTCCTCACATCCCTAGCATATTCAGGGCTTTTCTCCTGAGTAGATTCTTCTTTTTAAAACAGCAAATTTTAAAAGTGAAAGAAATCACACATACATATAATGTCCTCTTCTTTAAAACACATTTGAAGCCTTAAGCTGCCTTTTTTTTCCCCTAGCACCTGATCTACAGGAGTAAATGCTGGTTTTCTCCTTTTGATTTTTTCACAGAGCTTTGCAATTTGCTTGCTATTGTATTCCACCACCATTGTGTACTTTTTCATTATGCGTACACTTTGGGATTTTTTTCATTTATTGTGTGTTCTGTTCCAATCATCATGTAAGTGTGAAATTTTAATGGCAACCCTGCCCACTGCCCCATCAGCGTAAAAGTCCACCAGCCGCTACTGTCTACTACTGGACTGGGAAAGGGATAAAGAAGTTCGTCTCTGATGATGGTACATTCCGTTTGTGTGTGTGTGTGTGTGTGTGTGTGTGTGTGTGTGTGTGTGTGTGTGTGTCACACGTGCAAGTGTTTCTGAAAGAAAAAGAGTGTGAGGGGACTTCAGTTACAATTGATTGCAGGTTCTGTTTTGTGTTTATGAAGATGTTGCAAAAGTACTTCAGTCTTTCCTGTTAATTGGCATAACTGCAAGATAAACAAAAGCATTTGTTTCCATGTAGCAGGGATTCATGAAATATCTTTCCCCAAATTGTGTAAACTTGTGAGGAAGCCACGTTTGATGTCAGTCTGAACCAGGCAACTTTCAGTCAACAATCCCCTTTATCAGCCTTCTGACAAACAGAATAAAAACTTTAAAGATAAGACCTTGAAAAAGATGGTGTGAGGAAGCTATTTGATGTTCTATAAAAGTCTTCCCATTACATCTGAGCTGCCTGGCAACTGCCAATAACATACCCTGCCTCTCTCAAAACTGACCCAGAATAAAACAGAAATGGTGAAACGATTTCTTCCTGCATTCACTCTTAGCATCAGCCTCACCTCTTCAACTGCAGATCACACAAGTTTGAGAGAGTCCCGCGTAAAGCTACCTGTTGAATACACCACTCATCTATTATACACAAAGCAGCTTTTATTTGGTATACCCTGTCTTTGAATCTTTGTCTCTCCTATGTCTTAAATCTTTCCATGTGTGCAAACCTCCATCCATTCAAGTCAATGGCTCAGCTGCTATTGACTTTAATGGTGGAGGATTGAGCCCTGTGTCACTCAACATCTTAGTGCACGTTCCAATATGCCTAGCACGTAAATTGCACTGTGTATTCCTGTGTATACAAAGGATATATTCTTAGTATTTATATCCACTCTCCAATTAGTCCCTGAAAGGGTTATAGGTAATAAACCATTATTATTTTACAGTTGTGCCAAACTGTTTCGTTTACTTAATTGTATTTAAAAACAACAAGCATTCATTAAGTCCTTTATTGACGGTCACACTTCCACCCACACTCAACTATTAACACATTTGGTTACTATTGGAATTCTCATTGCTTCTGTCACTAAATGTTAAACTAGCAAGGCAGCAAGCAAAATTATCTCTTGTTATGACTTTCATTGCAGAGGCTACCTGGAATCTGTAGAGAGAAACATTAATTGAGAACAGTTCATCAGTCGTTAACGCAATGGGGGGAGGGAGGGAAGGAGGGGAGGGGAGGAGAGGAGAGGGGGGATTGAAGGAGAAATGTGAACATTTTTATTTCCTGTTGAGCCACTTAAAATACTGTAAAAAATGTTTTGAAGCTTTTTTGTAATCCACTAAATTTTTAGAAAAAATTGCTCTGACTGCACATTTTCCTTTTTAGTTTTCTCACCCCCAAAATCTTACCAGATGGGTTTTGTGGTTGAAAGATGATTTGAAACTGAGAATGTTTGGAAAACATTGGATATTTCTCATTGAAACATGGATTCTGAATTGGTAATCTGAATCTTTGCTCCAGAAACTTGATTAGAAAAATCTATATTCAGCTGATGAGAAAAACAGAAATTTATCATGTCAATGTATATCTAACTCAAGCTAAATACCCATAAATCACAGGCTTGCAGAGTTGGAAAGGTCCTCAAAGATAATCTATTCCAACCCCATGCTCTGACTCAGGGCACACTATACTTAAAATATCCCTGGCAGGTGTCTGTCTAGTCTTTTAGAAAAACAAAACAAAAACAAAATGTTCTTGAGAAGAAGATTCCACAACCTCACTAGGCAGCAGGTTTCACTGCTGAATGGTGCTAATATTTACCCTAAACCTACCTTCCTGCAATTTAAACCCATGACTTCATGTCCTGACCTCAGTAGCAATGGAGAACAAGTGTTTGTTGTCCTTTTTAAGGCATTCTTTTAGATATCTGAAATTTCTAATGTATTTGAACATTTCATTGCCAGCATTTAGTTTTATCACAACCTACTGACCTCGAATTATTCACTGAAATGATTAGGATTTTGGGTGTACCTGGACACTTAAAATCTTGCTGATTTTATCACCCATGATTGACACTGCAGCTGCTTTCAAAACATCCCAATAAGGCCTGGTGGAGCAATAATCAAAGCCCCTGATGGCCAGAGCCATGGGATAAAAGCGCAAGATAGCACATCAGATAACACGCTAAACTCTTAAATAAGAAAGATGCTGGATGGAAATATGGCCATGAGCACTATGGGAAATCAATGGTCTAGGTTTCTCCCAGTTTTCTGGATCCCAGTGGGGCCAGGAAATGACTGACATTGTAGAGCTGATTAGTGACATAGGGTATTTTCATATGTGACAGGCTTTTCACTCACCATGCCTAAACTTCCACCCCAGGGTGAGAGCCCTGACCCAGAGGTGGGGTAAGCCCCGCTGCTGAACAAGTATTCAGGCAGCTGGGGCTGAGGAGGGGGCAGGGAATGTGCAGACATGGGTCCACATGCCCCTGAGCTCCTCAGTGTGGCTCCACCTCCTCCCTTATGGGTGAGTGTGGTGGCCTATCAGGCCACCACACCCATCCAGAACCGTCCTGGCCATGGGTCAGGATTAGGTGGAGCGGGCCATTAGACGTGATGGGCCCCTCTACCATGGTCTGAGGTCACCTACCGCAGACCATGGCAGGGCTTACCACAGGATGTGTGCTGGCCAGGAGCCCAGCGCACATCCCGTGGTAGGCCTGCCACAGTCAGGGTAACGTCTGTCCCAGCCTGTGGTGAACATCTAGCAGGTCCTGATCAGATGTGACACCCTGCCCAGCATAACCACGGGCCAGGGTGTCACGTCTGAAAATACCCATAGAATCACAGATTTTGTAAGGCTAAAGTGTACCTTAAAAGGTCATCTAGTCCATATCCCTTAGCTTAAGCACACTGCTAGGTTGGTGGCAGTGAAAAGGTGTCATATGCAAATTGAGGGCATTGCCTATAGCCCAGTTGAGTTCCTCCAAAAGCAACGGGAAGTGCACATTCTGCTCCCCTCTGTACATAACCATTTACTCCATGGATATATCTCTTTTCTGCATCTTTCTACTCTCTCTTTGCAAGAGCTGTGCTCCACCTCTGGGAGTGAACAACAGCGAATGGATCGCCCCATTGTGACCTGTTGGGTACATCCAAGCAACCAAAATGGGCCACTGACGAAGACAGGTGCTGGGCTCGATGGACCATTGGTCTGACCCAGTATGGCCCATCTTATGTTCTTAACATCAGTAGTAGTAACCCTGTAGATTTTTTCTATTTCTTGGGCATAAGAGATTGTACTGCACAAAATGCAAAAGATACTTCTTGTACTTTATGGAAGTCTCAATTCACTGTGTTATGAAGCCTTTGAGATTGGAAGGGCTATAGAAAAAGACCTCTTTTCTAAGAGGCTCTATAAAATATATACTGTATTCTGTATCATAGAATCCATGTTAAATTCTAATTTACTCAAGTGCTTGAACTTGGTGCTGACAAGCTAGAAGCTCTTTTACAAAATGGCTGCTAATGAGATCACAAGGAAAATATGTTGGCTTGAAAGCAAAAATAAAATAAAGACAAATGACTGAGGAATTATTGTTTGCAATAAGTTCTTTCCTCCTGTGCTAATTACAGGGTAAGAAAGTGATTCAAGTATCTTTTCATTTATCTCCTCTTTTTTCTTCCAGGAATTTATAAAGGGCGTGAAGTTGGAGGGACTGGGAGTAATTTCATTTATGATTTAAAGAAAATAATCAGAGTAGCCAACATTTAATATCTGGAGCCCAAGGATCCCATTTGCATGGCTTTGAAGGACAAATACATTATTATCAGTGATGTCAATGAAAGGAAAGATGGGATCTCAAGGAGACATATTTATTTATACTGAGACACAAAATCATCTCATCAGAGAAAGACCTGACATGGAAAAGAAGCCCATTGGGATACAAACAGATATTCATTCTGTTATGACTACTGCAGTTATTCAGATCTGACAAAAAGAAAGCTTCATTGCTGTTAGCTGGGTCAGACTTTTTATGCAACTTGTGGAATACATGGCAATTTCCAAAAGCATTTCAGTTTTCTGATTTGAAAAAATAAAACCCTTTTGAAAGAGTAATTATTACAAAGGGTGGAATGTCACCAATTGCCATCTCCTCATGTACTCTATGGGCAAGATTTTCAAAAGAGCTCGGAACTCAAAAGGTGACATGATGGGGATGCTGAGTGCTGACCACTTGGCAATCTAGCTTTGAGCATATCTGAAAATCTGGCCCTTAGTAAACATTTACAAACCCACTCTGGTAATTACAAATTAAGAACGAAAGACAAATATGTTTTTTGTAGCAAATGCCAAGAAAAAGAAAGGTATGCTCATTGCATTATAACATATGAGAGGTTACTCTCTTGTAAATGGTAGGCTCTGAAGACTAAGACCTTGCTATCGTTTTACATTAACCAACAGGATATTGCCACCACCAAATCTAATTTTGTTGGGGGGGGGGCTTCAGATAGGTTTCTGTATCAATTTCTCTCAGTGCAGAGTGCTGCTGCCAGTGCTCTCCATTGTATCAGTATTAAGTTTTCTCAGCACATCACTCCTGTACTTTAGTTTTTGCCCTAGATGCCCATTAAATCTAGTATTACATATAAAATTGTACTGCTGACCTTCAAAGCAATGCACCAGTTTAGGCCTGCTTACCTCACAGACCTCCTCTCAAACTATTTTTTTAGTCATTCCCTGAGGTCCTACCCTGCTGGTCACCTGTCAACCCCTACGTTTAAAGTGAAAGCCTTTGGCTTGCCTGTTTTTAGCTTGGAATGTGTTGCTAGTAAAGGTTCACAGTTCACTCAGGTTTTTCCTCACTCTTTTGAAACATGATTTAACTCTTCTCTGTTCCCTTTAGTTTTCATTCTGCATACAAGTGTATTTATGATAGATGTTCCAGGGCTCTTAGTGATTGCTGGGATTTAATTTCAAATACAGATAACCACCAGAGGATATAGCAACAAGGCATAACAACCAGGAGAGAGAGAGAGAGAGAGAGAGAGAGAAAGGAAGGAAGGAAGGAAGGAAGGAATTTCAATTTCCTGAGGGCAGGGGGAGGGAAATCTTCCCTCCTCAGGTTTAGGTTTGCCACCAAGATCACTGTAGAAACCCCACATTCCCAGAAGTAGGCATGGGAGAATTCCCTGGGAGCGTAGGATTCCCCCCTCCCACTGCAACCTATGTACCAGAGTGGGGAATTCATCCCAGTCCCCGGGCCCTATTTGGGGGAGGGGGTTGATGGGGGCAATTGCCCAGGGGGCTACATCATCAATGACAAATAGTACTATGTTTGAATGAGCAGATCCCATTTTTCATCCAAGGCAGTAACACTGGTCAGTGAAAAGACTAGGGATGCTCCTCCAGGGGAAATTTTGTTTCATTTTTGTTGTTGTTTTGTTTGCCATGATTTCCATATTTAATTATGGATTCAGATTTACAGATTTGGATTTTTCCCACTGAAGTCAATGGGAAATTTCCCCATTAAAGTCAATGGGAAATTGATCCGTACTCCCAACCATTCCAGGGCAGTGAGTCTGACCTCCCCACCCCCATTCCGCGGGGCCCAAGAATGGTACTTACTGGCCTCAGAGGGCTTGACTGAAGCACCACTACTGGTATGGGGGATCTGGTAGGCTCCTTTGCTGCAGTGTACTCTCTGCTCCTTATTGTGCATATGCAAATGGCTGCCAGGACCATTTTTCACATGCTCAAAATGGCTGCTGCCCTTAAAAAAAATGGTGGTGGCCAAAATGACATCGCCGCCATTTTGGTTAATGGTGGTGGCCATTTTCACATGCAAAAAATGGCCTTGGTGGCCATTTTTCATGCCTGCAATATGGAGCAGGGAGGACACCGTGACCAGGGAGTCTGCCAAAGGCCCCACAGCAGCAGCAGCAGTGGTTCAATCAAGCCTTATGAGGCTGGTAAGGGAATCAGGATCCATAACTCTGGATTCATACTAGCAGGGCATAATTACAGGATCTTTCGAATTAACCCATAACGGCCCGTTACGGGCAGTTTCAGATTAATCTGAAACCATAACTTCCACCCTGGAAAAGATCCACTGAGAGGAAACTCGTGTGTCAGGACACTTTACTGAAACTGCCCTGGCTAAGATCACCAATGATCTAGTCGCTAAATCTAAGCGCCTCTACTCCATTCTTGTCCTCCTTGACCTCTCTGCTGCCTTTGACACTGTTGACCACTTGCTTCTATTGGACTCACTTTACTCTTTGGGCTTCCATGGCTCTGTCCTTGACTGGCTCTCCTCCTACCTCTCTGACCGCTCCTTTAATGTGTCTCTTCCCAATTCCAGCTCCTCTTCCCTCCCCCTTTCAGTTGGGATTCCCCAAGGCTCTGTCCTTGGCCCTCTCCTCTTCTCTATTTACACCCTATCCCTTAGAAAAATTATTGCCTCCCACGGATTCCAATATCATCTCTACACTGATGACACCCAACTCTATCTTTCTACCCCCTCTGTCCACTCATGCCTCATCAACTGCCTCTCTGATATCTCCACCTGGATGTCCTGACGTCAACTCAAGCTCAACATAGCCAAGACCGAACTAATTTTTCCTCCCTCCCCTTCCTCTCCCTCTAACCTGCCCATCTGCATCGATGGAGTCACCATCCATCCTGTTCTCCAAGCCTGTAGCTTGGGCTTCATCTTTGACATGCACCTCTCTTTTAAACCTTACATTGACTCTGTTGCCAAATCCTGCTGATTCGTCCTCCATAACGTTGCTCGGATCCGCCCCTTTCTCTCTACCTCCTCGACCAAAACCCTTGTTCATGCCATGGTTATCTCTCGCCTTGATTACTGCAACCTCCTCCTTGCTGGCCTCCCTCGCTCTCACCTGTCCCCCCTTATCGCAATCCAAAACTCTGCTGCCAAGGTCATTCACTCTGCCCGTCGCTTCGACCATGTGCAGCCTCTCCTC
>QEPC01006907.1:952727-965285 GCA_003113815.1 Sphenodon punctatus
CCTCCTCTTTTCCCTCACTCACTCTCCCTCATTTCTCCTGCTCACCTAACCGCCTTCGACCCTTCTCCTTCGCTGCCCCCGTGCCTGGAACTCCCTCCCTACCCACATCCGCCTTGCCCATTCCCTCCGCTCCTTCAAATCCCTCCTTAAGACCCACTTTTTCCTCACTGCCTTTCCCAATGCCTGCTAGTCATTCCCCATATATCCACTGTCTGCCATCCTCTGCAGACTGCTGCAACCAACCTGATTGTAACCAAGCCAAGCACATGCACCTGAGACTTCACATCCGCTTGAATGTTTGTCTGTCTTCTCCCCTGTCTCCCCTTCCTTGTCTTTTAGATTGTAAGCCACAGGCAGGGGCCATGTCTATCTCTATGTTCTGTACAGTGCCAGGTACATGACCGGCGCTATATAAATGTTTATAATAAATAATAACAATAACAATAATAATAATAATAAATAAGTGTTTTCATACCAAGAAGACATTTTACCCAGTCCCTGTGAAAGTACCCTGATGGTTCCAGGGATCTTTTCAGACAAGGTCAGAGCACTACAGAAGGTCTTTTTGTCTCAAAGGAGGAACTGTAGAAGTTTGTTACTGAAAGGACTGAGACAGTTCTGAGAAGAGTTAGAGTCTTTTATGCTCATGTATTCTTTTTAAAACCAGAATTGTCAAACTTTGATATCGGGGTTTGATAAATCTGGTTTTAAAAATAATGCATGAACTGCCCGGCGCTGCTGCTTCCAATGGTAGCAGAGCAACTTCCAGTGTGGCGAGGCACGTCTAAACTCCACCCACACAAGGTTGCTGAAAGCCAACGTTCCAGTCCATGAAGATAGAGGCACATCTAAAAGCTCCCATAGCCTCTTTAGTGGCAGAGTTATTTCTGCATTGGAATGGCCTATTTTGTGGACACTACCTTTTCCCTTTTCTCACTGGTAGCATAGTATCCACAATGGTTTCATGACACTGGCTGTTTTTACATGGACACTAAATCCAAAATAATGTCTCTCAACCCAGGTTTAAATGTCCATATAAAAACCTAACCTAGTATAAAATATCTGGGTTATGGCTGAACCCGGGTTTATTTCATCCTCATTTTCAAGGATTAATTTAACCCAGGCTCAAATAAGCCCAGGTTAACGTCCATATAAACAATAAATCTGCATTGAGAATAGCGATTAGTAGATAGAGCAAACATCCTCTCTACCCAGGAATGTCTCTATGCTTGTCAGCGCTTTCTGGGACTCTAGCCAGGAAATCAGTGTTTGGATTTCTCTTCTCCCAAACCTGATGCATAGATTAGACATGAAATTGTTCAAAGACATCGCTAAAGGGGGAAACAATCATAGTGGAAGAAGGCGATAGAATTCAGCAGTTCAGTAGCAAAGGACCATAGGATTTTTCAGTCATTAATGTTAGTCTAAACCCTTATTAACTACATACACTGTGACACAGATTTATGATTATTCTGAGTTGTAAACGTCCATGTAAACAGAAACCCAGGATTAAGAATCCAGGATTTTAAATACAGGTTAGTTTCTGTGTAAAAACAGCCACTTTGAAAGTGGAGCTGCCAAAACAAAGGCAAAGAGGTTGCAAAGAAAAAGCAATCAAGAAGCACCCAAAATGTACACCATTTTTAATGTCTTCATAAAAGGCATACCAACAGGCTCAGGAGAAGACATTGGACCTCCTCGGAGGTCATCCTCCTCTCAAAATCAAATATGTGCTGATGGCCCAGAACTTACTAAAATCTGGAACCAACGAAGAGTCTAACTGTGAGCCTTGTATACTAGCAGAACATCTCATCCCTATCAGTCTTCCTTATGTGGACAAAGATCCTGCTAAATGGCCTGCAGAAATTACTGAAGAAATGCAACATTTCTGCATCAGCAGAGGGTCTGAATATTTTCAGAACATTGATGGAAAATCTGAAGCTTCAGCCTGGATGTATTCAATAATGTGCTATCATCCTCAGCACTTGTACCACTATTAGAAAAGAGAGAGACATTGTCGGAAGTGGCTGTTATAATTTGTATCAACCGGAAATGTTTTCTGCTTTGCCTGCAAACTCTTTCACTCATCTGCAGTGATGAAAAATGCTTTTGTAGAAGGAGGTTTCTCAAATTGGAAAAAATGTGAAGGAAAAATGACAGAGCACAAAAACAGCACTCAATGCCAAAAGTGTATTATGACCTGGCTTTTATGGAAGAACAAAACAGGTACAATGGATAAACATTTTAAGAGCTAGATGTGTGAAGAAATCAGAAACTAGAAATACTGAAGCACATAAGTTGCTGTTATTAAGTTTCTCACAGAAAGAGGACTTCCATTCTATGGTGACAACCAGACTTAAGGATCACCCCACAATGGAGCTTTCTTTGGATCAACAGAACGTATTGCCGAACTTGAGTCTTTTCTTGAGCAGCAATGAAAAAGCATGGGGGGAAAAGGGTCATGTTTCATACATTTCTTCCTCACAGGTGTGTGATGAACTGATTGAGCTAATGGGGAATTAAATTTGTATGAAAATCATTCAGGAGATTCAAGAGGCAAAGTACTTTTCTCTTATCATTGACTTTACAACGGAAAATTCTCATACAGATCAGTTATGCATTGTTTTTCAGTACTGCCTGAATGGAGAAGTCAAGAAGTGATTTTGTGCCAACTAACAGCCACACTGAAGAAAAACCTACATGAAACTATCATCAATATTCTTCAGAAGTATGACAGTGGAGCCGATCCCAAGCCCCGCTCATGCTACTGCATGCATGCATGCACGCTCCATCACATGGTTTAGCCCTGTTTTATTGATGTTTTATATTTATATTTTAATTGTTTTAAATTGTTTTTATGAGTGTTGTTAGCCGCCCCGAGCTGCATTGCAGGATGGGGCGGGATAAAAATCTATAAAATAAATAAATAAATAAATAAATGGTTTGCACACACGCTGGAGGCCCCATGTGAGGGGTGCATGCAACTTGTGTGTGCATACATGCACACATTACGTGTGCTCCATTCACTAGTCCACAGGGCTTGGAGTCAGCCCCTTTGACATTGAGAATTGCAAAGGACAAACATATGACAATGTAAGGAATATAAGTGGTGAATATCAGGAAATGCAAACTCACATAAAAAACATGAATACCCAAGCTGTGTTCATGCCTTGTGCTGGAAATTTCCTGTACCTGGTCAGGCAAAACGGTATGAATGACAGCCTTTATGCAGTGAAGCTGTTCCAGTTTCTTGAAGCTTAATATTCTTTCTAAGTATCTACCGAGATGGAAAGTACTTCAAGAGAGTATTGATTGCTATTCCAAAACAAATAGAACACCATGGGTCATCCTGAAAAACCTGTCACAAACAAGATAGTCTTGCAGAATAGAGGCCACACAAACTCTTGTCCTCTATTATGACTGTATTTTGGAAGCCTTCATCAGGATTGGGAACGATTCCAAAGAGAAACTGGCAGTTAAGATAAAAACAAACCCTTTTTTAGTAAAAAAAGAGGGGGAAATAAAGACACTTGAAATAGCTGTTATGGCAGTATTCTGCCACAAAGTCCATCACAGGTTTGACTGTGTCAACCAAATCCTACAAAAACCATGTCTTGATGTTGTGGAAGGAAGACATTTGCTTTCTTCCCTCATCGCCTTTGTCCATGATATGCAGAATAAATTTGATAAAATTGAAGAAGAGGCAATGAAAATTAGTCCTCAAGTGGAAACCACATTGTAGCAGGGAGCAGTCCTGTGGGTCTGCTTCCCCTTTAAGAAGAGGGCTGCATAGGTCAGCCAGAGGGCTGAACATGCCCAGGGGTGTGGCAGAGCCAGCCCCATAGCTGGGGATCAGCCAGTGAGGAAACCGGCTGAGAAACCCTGGTACCGAGTGGGCAGGACACTGCTCCTTTAAGGCTAAGAGGAGGAAGTCTAGCCACGCCCACTCTGCCTGTATAAAAGGAGAGACAAGGCAGCAAGGAGGGAGTCTCTGCCAGGGAGCTGAAGGAGCAACATCTCCCTGAGAAAGCCTTCCTGTGCTACGCTCTCCAAGGTTCTGAAGACTGGAGAACCAGAGGGACCCAGGCAAGTAGGAGAGGCTGTGCCCAGGAGGGAGCCTCTTGCCTGGGGAAGGCTTGGGCAGAGCCTGGGGATTTAAGGCCTGGCTGAATGGACTTTGGGGGGTTGAGGTTGTGTTGGTCCTGAGTCTGCAGAGATGGACCTGGGCCTGCAGGGTGGAGGCGACTGGGCTGGCAGCTCGAGGTACAGAGGACACGAGGTTGTGTCCAATAAAGATTGTGGACTGAAACCCTCTGGACTGTGGGGTGTGTCCTGAGTGGGTACCCCCTTCTTGGAAGAGGGGGTTTAAGCTGAGGCTCAAAGCTGAAATGGCATAGCAGGCGGAGAGCTAATTCCCCATGAGTGACACTCCAGTGCCCTGTGTGGCCCTGGGGGTGCCCCCCTGCTACACACACATTCAGATGAAAGTTAAACAGCACAGACACACAAATCAATTTTCCCAGATGGACAAAGTGACTGCAAGTTAATGGGCAGAGACAAGTTCAGAGTGGAAACTTACAACATTTTTAGATGAACTTCAGAATGAAGCGGAGAAGCGCTCCTATGCTTACGCAGAAGTTGTGGATTTATTTTATGGTTAATCCTGGCAAGACTGGACCATGCTTTCCAAGACTGGACCATGCTTCCCTTGGTTGTTCATGCCGTCATGAGCACATACAGCTGGTGATCCGTGCACTGCACTGGCTGCCTGTAGTCTTCTGGGCCCGATTCAAGGTGTTGGTTCTTACCTATAAAGTCCTATATGGTCTAGGTCCCACTTACCTGTGGGACCGCTTCATCCTCCAGGTTCTGTATTGGTCCCCTCAGTCGGCCGGGAGTACCCTCCTCTAAGTTCCTCTAAGGTCTAGTGGCAACGATGGGGCGGTCGTTCTCTATGACCCCTCTGAGGCTATGGAACTCTCTTCCAGAAGCTGTTCATTTGGTGGGATATTAAATGTTTTTTTTAAAAAAATAAAATAAATCTGCCCTCCTTTTGGAAGAATTGCAAGACCTCGGGCGTTTGGTGAGGGAGGAGGAGTATTGAGAGGAGGGCGTGGATTTTTCAGTCTTGGTACTGTCACATTTATTTTATATTGGATGTTGAACTTTATTGCTATTTTTATGTTTTAAATTTATACTGTAAGCAGTCGCAAGCTGCCTGTGGCAGGAGGGGGTGGGGTAATAAGAATTTGTAATAAAATAAATAAATAAAATCAGGATATACTGGCAAGAGATGTAGAAGCTTTAGTGAGAGCTTACCCAAAAGATTTTCAAATTTCTCTCTTTCAACTAAAACATTTCATTCACTTCTTAGATAATACAGATGGATGTGATGGATCTGTACAGAGTGTTGTGAAGATAATTTACAATAAGGAACTGGTTAAAGCTTTTCCAAATGTTACTGTAGCTTTCCGTCTTTATCCAACTCTGCCCATTTCAAATTGTCAAGGAGAAAGTGTGCTCTCCAAATTATCCTTTATTAAAAATAAATTACGGTCAACAATGCTGTAGTCAAGATTGTCATCATTATCTGTTCTCTCTATAGAATGGAATCTTCTGAGAGAAATTACTTTTGATGATCTCATATCTGGATTTGCTGCCAAGAAAGCTAGGAAAAAGATGATTTGATAACTTTTGCAATAACCTGAATATAGTTTGTCATTATGTGTAAGCATTTTCTTTAATTTTGTATTTGATTTTTACATTAGTCAATGAAACATAAAACAAGTTTCCTATGTAACAAAGGTGCTGTACACTGCAGTGTTGTGTTTTTTTTGTATTTCAATTTTCAAGACATGAAATCTTAACATACCCTTGTATTGAATTCTGGTGTCCAATATAGGTGGTTTTCAAAAAGATTATACACATGTCTAGTGGGGTTTTTTCTTCAAGTGAGAAAAAAATGGCATTGACACTGGGTGGTAGTGAGAAGGAATGGGGCGAGGGGAGGGGTTCAAATGAACATTCTGCCCCTGGCCTCTAGGAGCCTTAAAAGGGAACTGCAGTCCCCAGTACAACAATGACAGATGTTGGAGTGGCAGATTTCCAAGGGACATGGGGGTGGGAAGTTCCCCCCAGGTCCTGTCCAGCAACAGAAGGGTATTATTCTCACCTACATCCCCTCCTCTGGCAGTGGCATACAGGTGTCTCATACAGTAGGCAGGAGGCAGCCAGGGAAAAAGGAAAACACCATAGTCTGCAATTTGGGATCCTTGTTATGTCTTTGTGCATTGTTTCCAAATAACCCTAAAACAGTCACATTCAAACATGTCTGTCCTCTTCGGTCATAGGGATGGTAGTCCCCGTGTTGGGGGCAGCAAAGAGGGAGCTAGTTCTCTGTGCAGTACTCATCCTTCCTCCAGAATTGATCCATGGTGTGCCAGAGTCACTGAGTCTTTACAGGACCAGGACCATGCCCCAGGCAGGGTTTAGGAGCATGTGAGGATCCAGTCCATGGCAGCCTCGAGATGTGGAGACAAAGATTTCTCCCTTTAAGGGAGAGCTGGCCAAGAAACCAAGAATGGATGTGGCTGATTGTGCTTAGCTCAACAGGGTGGGAGAACCAGGTTGCTGAGCATCAGTCATAAAAGCCAGAGAGCTCTAAGGAGGACCATCAGAGAGGGGGGGGGGGTTTGCCTCATTGGGGAGAAGCCTGCCTTGGAAAGGGCCTGATGCAGGGACCAGGGGTAGAAGCAACCCAAGGCCCTGCTCGATTCAGATTTTCCCTAAACACTGGCTGTGATTATGCCAGTTGCTCCATGCAGCAGCAACCAAGGCTGGAGGGCCAGGGAGGCGGTGTAACTGTCCCGAGCTGTTTCAGGAGGGGCAGAGTATAAATGTGAGCAAATACATAAATAAATACAATTATTTTTAGGGAGTCGTGGTCCATTAGGAGGTACCCGGTGCAGACTCCACCAGGTATTAAGGGCCTCCACTGTGTGACTGAATTGATCGGAGACAAATTAGGGCTGCTGTTGGGATATCAGGCACTTTCCTGAACAGCCTTGGTCAATGACTTCTGCCGTGAGTTAGATCAGGGCCATTCAACTCTTTTAATTGTGTTAGATCTGTCAGCTGTGCTTGATACTGTTCACCACGAGATGCTGGTGACCCACTTGCAGGACCGAGCTGGGGTGGGTGGAATTGTTCTTGAATGGTTCCGTTCCTTCCTGGCTGGAAGCATTTGGTTCTGGGCGACTGTTCTTCCTCTCCCCGGGATCTCACCTGTGGTGTTCTGCAAGGTTCTATTTTGTCCACTCTCCTGTTCAACGTGTATATGCAGCCGCTGGGCAAGGTCATGAGAAGGTTTGGGGTTCAGTGTCATCAATATACTGATGACACCCAACTCTACCTCTCTTTTTTCAGTGGACTCAGGTTCAGCAGTCTCGTTGCTTACTCAGTGTTCGACAGCTGCGGGGGACTGGATGAGGGTGAGCCATCTGAAGCTGAATCCCAATAAGACTGAGGTGATCCTGGTTGGAGGGTGGGGGGGGGATGGAGGTCCCCATCATTGATGGGGTTCACCCCTCCCAGGTTCCTCAGGTTTGTAGTTTGGGGGTGCTCCTTGACTCACAGCTCCGCCTGGATGTCCATGTGGCAACTGTGGTGAGGAGTGCCTTTGGCCAGTTACATCTGGTACGGCAGCTTTGGTCGTATATTTCAGACTCAAACCTAGCCACTATCACATCCATGCATTCATCACCTCTAGATTGGACTACTGTAATGCACTCTACATGGGGCTACGCTTGGTAATGTTCCAGAGACTGCAACTGGTCTAGAATGCAGCAGCCCACCTCCTTACTGGGACAGATCATCGTGAGCATTTAACACCTGTACTTCGCTCACTGCACTGGCTGCCTAGAGTCTTCTGGGCTCATTTCAAGGTGTTGATTCTTACCTATAAAGCCCTAAGCAGTCTGGGTCCAGCCTATCTGCGGGACCACCTCACTCCCCGGGTCCTGGATCGACCCCTGCAGTCAGCTGAAGATACCCAGTTGGAGGTCCCCCTGGTGCGACAGGGGGCAACGTTTGAGAGGGCATTCTTGGTGGCAGCACTGTGGCTGTGGAACTCCCTACCAGCTGAGGCCCGTTTGTCCTTCTGGCACCATTGTAAGACCTATCTATTCTGCAAGGCTTTTGGTGGTGGAAATGGGATGGGGGGGGGGGTAATGTTTTTATGCCTTTTATGGACTCCTGATTTGGTGGTTGATCTTTTAATATTTTTATATTTTTTGTAATTTGTTATTTATGAGAATGTTTTTATTGTTGTTGTTTTGTCGTGAGCCACCCCAAGCTGCTAGAGGAATGAGGAGGCGGCATAGAAATTAAATAAATACATTTTAACTTCCTATCCCATTTAATAAATGAATGTTTATAAATAAATAAAAGCCCATGTCAGTGGGTCTCATTTTCTAAGCCTGAGATTCTTGATGAAAAACATATCCAGTTTTATACAGACATCTAGTGTAATGTGGGAAGGGTTTTAGAAAGCCCATATTTTCATATGGAAATTAAATATAGGCATTGGGAAAACCCTTTCTGTGTATGCAATGCTTGGTTGAATGGTGAACATCTGGAACACATTTGGTTCCTCTATAAACTACGTATGACTCCCATTCTGCTGCATTCCTGGAGCACCAAGAAGCAGAGATGTGCAGATATATTAAATTGCCTTTGACTCCTTTCTCCCCATTTTACACAGCCTGCAGCCATATGCCAACAGCATGTTGCTGGGCATGATGTAACCAAGTCCACTCCAGGAAATTTTTACTAGAACTTATGCATGAATTGCTGGATTGGAAGTTTGAATTGAGACAGATCCCCTTTATTCAGAGTGGCCTTTACACTGCTGCAGTAACACAAAGGGAACAGGGCAGCCTCAAGGAGGCAAATTGCTTGTATTTGCACCACCCATTCTCATTCACCATTATCTGGGTCAAGGAAGCTTGTCAAAAAGTGGGGGAGGTCATTTTGGTCAATATTCAGAGGTGCGTTACATTGGGACCTTATACTACTTAGTCTGTAGCAGCCCAAATAACACAAAAATAGAATGAGTGGCAACTGTCATGTTACAATTACCATCTCTTGACTCTGGCAGCAGCAGTACCACCTGTTTAAGTGCATGTTTAAGTCCTGTTGGTGGTCCCAGTCAAAATACGGTAGCCAGAGCTGCACCAGAAGCCAGGGGTTAAACCCATTGATCCCCATGTCTAAGGTCCCCACCCACCGCAGGCGCCATTCCCACAGACCCCCACCCACTGCAGGTGCTGCGCCCACCGCAGGCGCCGTTCCCCTGGATGCCCCACCGCACACCCACCATGGGCGGCATTCATACAGGCCCATGTGAAAACGTCCTTAGAATGATTGCTCTGGGTCAGGAATACGAAGTCTGAATTGACCCAGAAACCAAAAGCTAGAGCAGTAGTCCATAGTCAGAGTTCATGCCATGTAAAAGAGACGAGGAAGAGCACTCAGGATGCTTCCCACCACCCTGCTCCGGTGAGCCCTGCTGGTCCACTCTGCGCTCCACTTTACCCCACAACTAAATGCTTACTTTCACAACCCTACCATAGGGGGCCCCACTGCCCTCTCAACCCCCATGACTGGTAAACCCCACTGCTCCCTTGATACTCTAGGCACAAGCAGGAGTGGCAGGGGGAGCAATGGGGTGTGTCATTGGCAGGCTGTGCAGCACCACCACATCATGTGGGGGCCCCAGGCATGTGGGTCACACTGCAGCTGCACTGCCTTATAGCTCTGCCCCTGCTGGAACAGGAAGAACAAGCAAGCCCAAATACAGTAAATAAGCCAGGAAACCTTCTTGGGATTCAGACTTCCTGTTTCCTGCTTGTCTTTCCTGGTTGGCTAAGCAGAAACCTGAGGCATATTGTAGTTGCTAGAGAGCATTCCTTGTGGCAACAATGCAGCTAGCTGAGTCATGTTGTGGACAGCACCCAACATAAGTGTCTACGAACTTCCCAGGGATCTGGTAGGTCTGGGTTTGAGCCCAGTGGAACTTGTCAGATTTGTCTCTGCTTTATCCACATGGTGACATTTTCCATGCTACCTAAACAAACATATCATGGGGTATCACTCAGATGATTGATGATAGAGGCACCCTGGATATTTTCCATGATAGCTTCACCACCAGTCACCTCAGTACATCATGAAAAATGTCACCCTGGAGTAAACTAGGGCAAACCAGTTTTGCTGCCACTGGAATCACAGGTTGTAATCCCTGATGTCTGAAAGCATTGTTAGAGCGTTCCCTCTCCAACTGTGTCAAGCACAAACTCATTTTAGTTCAAGATCGAACGCAAGGATGGAAAACCTCAAGCCTGGGAGACAAATGCGCCCCACAGCAAGTTTTTATGTGGCCCCTTTCCAGCTCCTCTGTCTGGCCCCTGGATTCAGTTCCTACCCCCAAGCGTTAAAAACTGAGCTCAGGGTAAGGGAGCAGAGATCAGAGCATGCACTCAAGAATATGAGACAGATCCATGGCACAGATCAATGATCTGGACCGTCCTCTTTGTGAGAGCACCCCTTAAATACCCCTTCTCCCAACTTCTATGCAGCCCTCAGAGCATTTACTAATTTCCAAAGGAAAAGGTTCCCCACCCCTGATTTAGCCCTTTAGGTTTTCAAAACAGTACCTGTGTAGTGTGTTGTGCTTTACATAGAGGCACAAATTATCCGAGGTACACTTGGATCGCAGACATGACATTATATGGATGCTGTTAGAATGTTTAACATTTCTGTTTGCAAATAGTCAACATTACTGTGACGTGAGGTACACCTAGGATAGGGAATTGTGTGATTAGCATGGCAGTGTTAATATGTAAGTAAGTAACTTTGCTGAAAAATAACTTTCGCCATAATAATTAGTACACATCAACAAACATCATACAGCTTAAAATACATAATCATCTCTCTGATAAAGCCACGCATACAAAAATAAACAAATCACATATTAATCCTTAATCATATTCCAGGAATCCTGAACATCAATATTCAGTGTTAATATTAAGCAAGACAAAGCTGCAAATGGAGGCAATATGTCTGGATATCCCATATGTATTCTAGCTCAGTTTAGGACATCCGAGTAGTGTTTTGAGATTGGTAATGGTCCTTCTGATTAAATCCAATAACTATATCTCTATTGATTAAGACCATAACAACATAAGAATATAAGTAGTGCCATACTGGGTCAGACCAATGGTCCATCAAGCCCAACACTGTCTCTGACAGTGGCCAATCTCAGTTACTTGGAAGAAGTACACAACAGGTCACAATGAGGCAATCCACTCCCTGTTGTTCACTCTCCGCTCCTGACAGTAAGACAGTTACATTACGCAAACCTACATGGCTAATAGCTGCTAATGGACCTATCCTCTAGAAAATTGTCCAACCCTTTCTTAAACCCAGTTATACTGCTGGCTTTGACCACATTGTCTGGCAACAAATTCCACAACTTACCTGTGTGTTAAGTGAAAAAGTACTTTCTTTTATCTGTTTTAAATCTGCTGCTCTGCTTTGGGGAGTGTCCCCTAGTTCTAGTACTATATGAGAGGGTAAACAACTATTCCCTGTTAACTTGGTCAGGAGGCTGCAGCTGGTGCAGAATGCCGCAGCCCGTCTCCTTATGGGGGCGGGCCACAGGGAGCACATGACACCTGTGCACTGGACTCTGCACTGGCTGCCTATAAAGCACTGGGCTAAGTTCAAGGTGCTGGTTTTAACCTTTAAAGCCCTTCACGGCCTGGGCCCTGCTTATCTACGGGACCGCCTCACTCCCCGTGTGCCCATACCACCCCTGCGATCGTCCGTGGGAGCCTTTTTGGAGGTTCCCCGGGCGAGGTGGGTGACCACTGATGTTAGATCTTTTTCGGTGGCTGCCCCTGTGCTGTGGAATTCGCTCCTGGAGGAGGCTCGGTTCTCCCCCACTCTCCTGTCATTTCGATGATTATGTAAGACCTGGCTGTTCCGACAGGCCTTTGGCGAGGGGTAGGGGTTTGGGTGTGTGTGTTTTGTTTTGTTTTTCCCTGCATAATATGGAATTTTTAATTGTTTTAAATGTTTTATTGTTATTGTTTTTATAGTTGTTGTTCGCCGCCCCAGGCTGCCCTGTGGGCAGGAGGGTCAAGATACAAATGTTATACAAAATTTTATACAAAAAACCCAAACAGACACCACTCATTATGTTATAAATTTCTATCATATCCCTCTCAGATGTCTCTTCTCCAAGCTGAAGAGCCTCAACCCATCCAGCCTCTCTTCATAAGGGAGCCATTCCACACCCCTTATCATTTTTATTGCCCTTCTCTATTTCTGTGCCTTTTCTATTTCTACTATATCTTTTTTGAGATGGGAGCGACGAGAATTGCACACAATATTCAAGGTGCAGTTGCATCATAGATTTATATAGTGAGATTATGATATTATCAGTTTTATTCTCTATCCCTTTACGAATAATTCCTAACATTCCGTTTCCTTTTTTGA
>QEPC01006907.1:965385-978974 GCA_003113815.1 Sphenodon punctatus
AATGGGAGGTGCAGCCTGTGCCTAATGCACAACAGGCTGCATCCCCCCTTTTCCAGTGCTAACCCTTGCCGTCCTGCCCCCTTATCCAGGCGGGCGCGGCAAAGGACCTCACACCCCAACCTCCGTGGGGGGAGGGGGCGGACACAATTTGATGTGTTTCTGTAAGCTGCCCTGGACCTTCGTGGGAAGGGCAGGATAAAAAATTAAATAAATAAATCACACACTTGGTTTCACCTGATCCACATGTACAACCACATTTATAGTGCCCAAATAAAGAAACTGAAATAACCAGAATGAAATATCAAAAATGGGTATCTGACAAAATGCAAATAAATTGCAGGTATTAGCTGTCTTGTCAGGTGTTGTTCAAATAGCGCAAGTTCAACAGATTTGTTTACTAAAATATCCATTTCAGCTTAAGTCTATTTCAGGGATGGGGAACCTCTGGCCCAGGAGCCAAATGTGGTCCACAGCAAGTTTTTATATGGTGCCTTTTCACTTCCTGAATCTGGCCCTTGGATCCAGTTTTACCTCCAATGCTGAAATACTGAGCTCAAGGGAAGGGAGCAGAGATGAGGTCATGCAAACAAGGATAGGGGACAGTTCCATGGCACAGATCCATGATTTGGACCCTCCTTTCCTTGAGCGCATCCCTTAAGTACCCCCGGTCCAACTTCTGTGCAGCCCTCAGAGCTTGTGCAAGCTTTCAGAGTGGCCCCCGGGAGGGAAAAGGTCCCCCACCCCTGGTCCATATTCATGTGTGCATGAGACAAGAGCCTCAAGCACCACAGATAAGATAATGGTTTATATCATTTGAGAATTACTGGGAGGAACTGTATAAAGAAACAAGATAATCAGTAACCTCCAGTCAAGTAGGGTAGCAATGTAGCAGGAGATATCTTGAATATCCCAGCTGTTCATTGGCATGAAGCAGCTCTATCTCCACAAATGTCAGTATTCCAGTCATGAATAGGGCTGATGCGGCAGCAGCTTTTACCGCGCCGCGATTCCGTTACGCCATTTCGGAATTGCCCGCGCCACATTTCTGCGGATATTCCGCTAATTCCGTCGGAATTCTGCAAATTGCGGAATTGCAGAAAAATCGCGGAAATCGTGGAAAACCGCTATTCTGCTATTTTGTGGCGCTGGCGGAATTGCGGAAATAGCGAAAATGTCATGTTTCCACGATTCCACTAAGTTGCGGAATTAAATAAGCGGAACCGCGAAATGAAACCGCGGAATGAAAGCCTCTGCCATGCCATTCCACTAATTGCAGAAACACTGTTTCCGCCGGAAATAGCTACCGCTGCGATATTCCGCTACAGCCCTAGTCATGAAGGGAGGTCAGGTCAGGTCCAAAGTTCAAAGCATCACTCACAGCAGATGTTTGGTCCATGAGGGTAGGTGAGAGGAGCTGGGTGCCATCCGATACCCGGACAGATTCAAAGTTCAGGGAGTTAGTTCTATCAGGGAGTGGAGCAGGAGCAGGCAGCAAGGAAGCTGCAGAGCCGGGTTTCTGTCTGGTTGTTCAGGGCAGAGGTTTGCTGTGACTCTTATATAGAAAGCTATATAGGAGTCACTGGCCAATCATGGTGTGGTGAGTCATCAGTGGCCCACCAGGATCCTGGCAAGGCAGAGGCAGACTTGCAAGGAATCATAAAGCTGTTATTCCACTGCTTCCTAGGGGTGGGAATTCCGATTCTCCCGAGATCCGATATTGTCGGTATTTGGGTGCATCGGCTTAATCCGATAAATCCGATATTTGTACCGGCATACCAGATTTTTAACATTGGTCGCGGTACCGGATTTTTTACATTGCGGCCATTGAAGTCAATAGCCACAATATAAAAAATCCGGTACGATGGCCAATGTTAAAAATCCGCTTTGCCAATACCAGTAAATCTGGTACCTGGGAGATCCGATACCGGTACATCCGGTATTCTCCCTGGAGTCCCTCCCCTACTTCCTAGTGTGATTCCCCATTGCTGCCTATGGACCCCACTAGTACTAGGGTTCAAGGCCTGCATTCACCTTTGAGTCTGACAACAAAGCTCAGCGTTGCAGCAGAAATAGCAAATGCCACATTAGTATTTCAAATATGTACTCCCTGGTAAAAGAGGTGTCCAAAAATCCCATGAGTGTTTTGGTGACAGCTTTACTTGAGCTAGTCCAGTTTAGAAACATTTGTAATTCTATTGAAGTTTCTATTTTGCAATTATGAACTGCCCCTTATATTTCATTGAATAACACTGGGTGAAAACAGACATGCACATAACTTTGCTTTAACACGGCTTTAACATTTCTTATGCATGTTGCAGGGCTGTATGGGCACCCCATGCAGCCCTGCAACATGCATAAGAAATATTAAAAGTGTAAAAGTGGTGTTAAAGTGCATGTCTGTTTTTACCCATTATCCTATCTTTTGACAACAAACAGAGCATCCACTGGCAAATTAACTTATCAGGATGAGAAGGTTCACCTGGCTTGGACATCTGAATAGAATAGAGCGAGACTAGCAGTTCAAGCTCTGATGTTGAAAACACCCAGGAAAAGGCATGACATGGTAGACAAAGACCTTGTCCAATTGGGCATTACATGGATTCAGACCCAGAAAATTTCCTTGGATCATGGGATATGGGGGCAGATCTGACTGTTGCCTCATGTTCCATTGGAATGAACAGAACTGACTGATTGACTAACTTTTCAAGGAGAAGTAATAAAAATTTGGTTTTGTTTTTCTTAGGGGTGAAATTTCTCTGGTCTGGCTGAGCTGCATTTGGCACATTGTCAGGAAATGAGGAACAATGGTGGTTTCAAGATACTTTTGTGCTCCTTCTCGCAATAGGCAGCCTGGTGCCGACCCTGTTTCCACCACTGTTTGGCTGGCTATCTCCCTCATGCTCTCTAGGTCAGACTGTGTTGTCTCGGAACTAGTGGAGGATTGCCCCAACAGGGGAATCTTCAGTTCATCAGATCTGCTTGGTTTTTGCTGACTTTGGTCATCAGAGCAACAAAAAATTAAGGAATAAAAAACAGGAGTGAGGGCCAAGAACTGTCTTTTGATTCAGTCGAACCAGAGGAGAGGAATTGCTTTAAGCACTAAATAAACTAAAAAGTACAAGCTAAAAGCAGGCTTCCTGCAACGTGAGTAATTTGTAAGAATGCAGTAAATGTCTTCAAGCAGCATAATCTGGATCACTACACCCACCACAAAATTAAGGCATTGTAGCTAACTATGCATAGAACCCACTGAACTCCAAGCCACTCCTCTAAAAACAAACCATTTCTTTCTTAAGCAATCACTGTAAATTGCAAAAGCAACAAATGCTTTAGCCACAAATGAAGAAGCCACTGACTTTCCGCAAGGCTTCTTGTGAAATTTGCTCTATTCTAAAAAGAAACCTAAGAACTCATTTGCTGCTGCTGAAGAGGTGAGTGATCTGTGCTTTCTAGGAGGCACTGAAATCCTATTTTTCTGGACACGGTGATAGGTTGGAGATAATGAAGGAAAATCCATGCATTCCAGCTGTCAGATGCTATTTTTTCCCCATAATAGAATTGTTGAGCAGCAATGTCCTTGAAGAAGTGAATTTTTTTTTAAAGTATTCATTTTGATTATTGATGAGTCGAGTGATGTAGCAGATACCAGAAGGAATGCAATACTACGGAAGGAAAAGGTGCCTGAAAGAAAATATACAGATCATGATGAAAAATCTTCACTACAATATGAGATTTATTTTCAGAAGTATGAGATTGCCTGGTTCAGGCCTCATTAGTGTGATGAGGGTCTTCCCATGATAGATCAAGAAGAGAGATTTGATACTTTACTCGGTTCCACTCATTCCTATTTTCCTGAATCATCCTTGCTTGAGTGTCAAACTGAAGGATAAAAAAATGTAGCAAAAAGGTTTAGCAGCTATAGTAGTGATGATAGTGAATTTCCTTCCCTAAAAGTCTACAATTCTGAACCCGTTGACTTGAATTGGTGAGTTTTGTAATCACATTATATGTTGTGTACAGATACAGCGCTAGCATAGCCTTCCCCAAAGTTGGCTGTATTTGGTAGGTGAAGCAGTGACCATGACAACTTCACCATGTCATGGCTGCCTTGCATAGGTTTGTTCACAGCCCTTTACCCAGCACAGGCCATGCAGCCTTGGTGTTGTGTAAAACTCTTGCCACTTTTGGGTCTTCTTGCTGATCAAGTAGTAAGAGTATTACAGCCCCCAGAATGTGGAGTTTGAGCCAGCACCCAGTCTAGAAAAGTGTGATGCAAAATCACCCTAAATGAAAACCAGGCCACTCATGCACGTGCTTAAGTTATAGTCTGTAAAAATGCTAAAGCAGTATGCATCTCCTTGTCCTAGGGCTCCTTGGTGTAAGTTAGAAATACAGTTCAAATAATCTGAATTTTTCGCATATCTTTCAGGGCCTTTTTAAACAAAAAGGATTTCTCCCGCAGTTTAAACCTGGGTCTCCTGCACACCTCCACGGGAGGGCTTTAGATGCTCCTCCATGAACCAGAAGTTGCCTGGGCACCATTAGAAACAGCAGCGCTGCGCGACTCCTGGGTGTATTGAGATGTGGCATAGGTAAGACCTTGATAATCGATGTCTGGGTTTCCTTGAGGCTTAGTTAAAGGGATTCAACAACCCAGGTGAGGCTGCTAGGGCTAACTGGGGCACATGATAGGATGGGGGCTGGGCTGGTGACTAGAAGTCCTCAGCTATAAAAGTTGGAGCTGGAAAGCTCACAGGGAGACCACCAGGGAGAGGCAACGGGAAGTTGGAGTGTTCTGCTTCAGGGACAGAGGCTTGTCTGGAAGGCCCAGAGAAAGGGGTCAGGGACCATGATCAAAAGCCATGATGCACACTGGGCTACCCTGGGAACTAGCTGGCAAGGGGGCCAGGCAGAGGTTCTCACAGGGAGTGAAGCCTATGAAGAGGTGGGGGCTTCCTCTTAAGACACTGAGAAAGAGGAACTGGCTCTAAGGGAGTATGCCAGGCCAGGGGCCTGCTGTATCTGGTGTCCTACCTCCCAGATGGGAGAAGCAATGGGGATACAGACTGTGTTAATGCATCTATATCTATAGTTGGAGAGCTGAAGGAGTCGGCACACTGTAAATATAGACACTTAAAGGAAGAAAAGTGCATTTGGACTGATTTTGGGTAGGGATTCTGTGGGGACTTAACCAAACAAGGTGCCGTCTTGTTACAGGGTGCTCATGAAGAAAGAAGAGGGGTGTTCGACTCCCGATAATGGATTTATGACAAGGATCCATCTCCTATCAAGTGCATGCCCTTATCTCCATTACCTTCCACTGAACTATTTCTTTCTTTGCTTGAGGACAGGACTGGATCCATGGGCCAGATAGATCTAAGAACTGGAAAGGGGACAAACAACATCCACCAGGCAGAGGTTTCTCACCTCTGTTCTACAGTCTTCTAAAAACTTTCCCCATGTGTGCTTATTTTATCATCTTTCTGATCCTGTAGATTGGTGCTTCTTTTTTTTCTTTTCTTTCTTTTTTTGTCTGTCTATATTACATCATTTCTATCCTTTATGAAATTTCTCTCTGTTACCTCCCCACCTCTCTGTCTGCTTATTCCCGTCTCTTTACTGTCATTTCTCATTTCTATGTTTTCTTCCGCTCCCCACCCCTCCCTTCACTTTGGCTATCTTCTTTGTCACGGCAGCTGGCAAAAAAGGACTTGGACTATCCAAGGAACAATTTGTTTTGCTAATATGTTCAAGTATTTAAAAACGTATTGTTCCTATGTGCAGAAGGCTTTTATAAGCCAAGGCTGTGAATCACCAGTAGGTCAGTTTTTATCAGACTTTGATGGAGGTGGGGAGTTGACTGAGAAGCTGTTTTGACACTGGGCTTCAGATTTTAATCTGAATTGTTTGTCTATCTATACAGAGCAATTGAAGTAACTGAATTCCAGAAATGGGGATCACAAGTGACTAAAGCCTTATAGACACAAGCACATAACTCCACTTAACTGCATAATAAATTAAATTAGCTCTGCAGTAAAGAGGTTGTGTGTGTGTGTGTTTAAGTGTTTAAACTGTGTTGATCTGGGTTATTGGCACAGTGGGACCCAGGCATCTGCTTCCTCCATAGTGGTAGCATGGGTCCCTCTAGTATACAGAGGATCTGAGGCTGTTAAAGTGTGACGGTAGACGATTAGAGCGCAGGTAGTGCTCGACTTGCGCCAAAGCCAATCAGCTGCAGCATAGACTGTTTTTGAAGGACTATGACGTGACTGTGGTAGTGGTGAAGAAAGTTTTCTTTGCTGCTGCCATAGCACCTGCAAAGTGCCATCCAGTGGAACTCTTCTGGGTGGGAGTTAGAGTCATTATCTGCCCGCTGTGATGAGTTTGCTACCTACTTTGCAGATAAGGTCACTTGTATTTGGCTCGACTTGGGCACTTTTCATTTGAATGAAGAGTCAGAGTTTGGCATTGGGGAGGCCTGGTTTTGTCCGGTTTGTTTGGATCAACTTCAGTTGGTCTTGCCCACCGATGCCTGTTTTGACTGGTGAAAGGCAACAGGGAGACATTGGGACCATTGCTAGCTGGGATTGTCAATGCCTCCCTTTGGGAAGGCAAGGTACCTGAAGACCTCCAAAACTGTGGTCAGCCATCATCTGCTCAAGAAACCATGTCTTGATGTTGACTCTCCAGCCAGCTACTGTCCCATCTCTAACCTTTCCTTTTCAGGGAAGTTTATTGAACAGGTGGTTGCCTCACAACTCCAGGTGCATCTCAATGTTATTGGATTCCTGGACTCATGTCTCAGGTTTTCATCCTGGGCATGGCACCGAGACTGTACTTGTGGCCCTGATTAACGATTTCTGTTTGGAAGCTGACTGGGGAAATTATATCCAGGACCCCATGGCAAATGTGGGTCTGCAATTCACGTATTTCCCACAGAATCTCCCTACCCCTGCGGAATCTCCTGCCCTGCGTTCTCCCAGCGCCAAATTTTCAGCCTGCACAGGGGAGATGTGGGGCAGGAGATTCCACAGGGGGAGGGGGATGAAGAAACCCTTGGGGCTCCTCTCCGTAGTTCAGGCGGTGTTGGGTGGGGCTGCCAGGGCTTGCCTCCCCCCCACCAGCCTGGCAAATCAGCTCACCCTACAGTGGTGTCAGCAGCTTCTTTCAGCATTCCCCATCCAGTTCCTTCTGGTCAATTCCTGGCCCCTCCCAGTGTGGCCTCCCAGAGCGATGCAGCCAGATATTGCCATGCTTGAGAATCAGGACCCTGATTGTACCCTATTGATTTTGTTAGGTATTTTGGAGGCCTTTGATATAGTTGATCGTGGGGTGTTGATGACATAGAGGTGTTGATATAGCTGTGGGACCTAGTGGGGCTGTGTGGAACCACTTTTGTTTGGTCTGCTCATTCCTAGTTAGGAGAACTCAGAAACTGGTGATAGGTGGTGGCTTGTCATCTCCCCAGGAGCTTTCTTGTGGGGCCCTGTAGGATTCCATCTTGTCCCCACTCCTGTTCAATGTGTATCTGAGACCCCTGGGTGAGACTGTTACGAGATTTGGAGTGAAATGCCTTCAGTATGCTGATGACACCCAACTCTCTCGACACCCAACTCTCCCACTTTTTCATTTATCCATGCCCTCCAGTCTCAGTATTTACCAGGTGCCTGGTTGCCATTGAGGACTAGATGCGGGAAAGCCAATTGAAATTCAATCCAGGCAAGACTGAGGTGATAATGGTTGTCCGACCATGTGACCTAGGGGACATATTGATACTTTTCAGCCTCTTTTGGTCACTCAGGTTTGCAGTCTTGGGGTGCTCTTAGATCCATTGCTGCACCTGGATGTGCAGGTTGCAGCAGTGGTCAGGAGTGCTTTTCATCAACTTCATATGGTGAGAAAGCTGCTACCTTTTTTTAATCAGACTTGGACTTGGCCACCGTTATCCATGCCTTTGTATTGCAATGCACTCTACAAAGAGCTGCCCTTGACGACGGTTCAGAAAATGCAATTGGTGTAGAATACAGCGTCCCGCTTTCTGTCTGAGGTGGGTCACCAGGAGCACATTACACTGACGCTCCAGAATCTGCACTGGCTGCTAGTAGCTTTCTGGGCACAATTCAAGGTGCTGTGTTTTTTTTTAACCTATAAAGCCACCCAGGTATCCGAAAGACTGACTCTTCCCTTATTTGTGACCTTTGAGGTCAGCCGAGGGTGCCCTCTTGTGACTATTAACTGCCTGTGAGGTTTGTACAATGAGAGCATGCAGAGAGGTGTTCTCAGTGGCTGCTCCACAATTAGGGAACTCTCCCTGCTTACCTTTCAGAAGAGATGTAAGACCCTTTTGCTTGGCGGGCTGGGATAGAATTGGGAAGGGTGGAGGGGTTAGGTAGAGGGTTGATCGGTAGGGTTTAGAGTGTTTTTAAATTGCTTTTATGTTTTTAATATCTTTTTATTTATGTTTTATGTTTATATATCTTTTTATTTTTATAAGCTGCCCTGAGCCTTTGAAGGAAGGGCGGGGTAAAAATTGAATGAATAAAAAATAAATGTTCTATGTCAGCGTAGTTTTCAACTGACCAAGGAGTTGTTAACACCTAGTTGTCAAAGAAGTTGTTATAACTCTAGAGCTTGGTTTGTGTATATGCTTGTCCTGGTGTAAGCTCATGCTTATCCTGGAGTAAGCTCTGTATCTGCTCCACATTCCACTCATTCAGTGTAATGAGGGGCATATCCCATGATGCCTCACTGGCAGATCAGAGTAGCCCATGCCACCACAAGGGAAATGAGTTACCACTGTTTGCATATACATTGTACTGCTCATGTTCACTTCCTCATCCTCTGCAAGGATGAAATAATTAACAGTTTCACTTTGGTTAATTACTCTGCATTAAAGCATTGGTATAAGCAGTCTAAAAAACAATGTTTTCATGTGTGTGTGTGGGTGTCTAAATTCAAGTCCCTATAAGTAGTGGGGCTTAATTATTAATTATTATTATATTATATTATTATTATTATTATTATAAGCATTTATATAGCGCCAGTAATGTACCTGGTTTAGTGGAACTGTCAGATTCAGGAATTTGAGGGCATGTTGTACACACCATTTTTCTTGATAGGGCATAAGTCCTCAGTCACATATATAATCGTCCCGTTCAGAGCAAATATTATATTTAAAGCGTAGTTTCCACAATATATACACATTCTCACAAAACTTTGTCAGTCCAGGAGCCAACTAAGGCTGTAGCCTTTTCTTTGGTGAGGTGAACCCAGCCCTTCCCTAAGCAAGCCCCTTTCTGGACTGTAAGCCTTGACCTTCAGTGTGAGCCCCTGCCCCTCATAAGCTAGTAGTCCTGGGACTCTTCTGGCCTGGCACCCTTGGCCAGGCTACTCAACACCAGAAACTGTGTGTGTGAATCGATCAGGCTCGTAGGCAAGCTTGTAGCCAGGCCTGCCCTCTTCTTACTTCCCACTTCCTGTGGACTTCAGAGGCAAATTCTTAGCCCATAGGCATGCCTTTCCCTGATGACCCTAACTGTGTTGAATAGAGTTCTGGTTTACCTTTTTAAGGCTGCTTCTCCCCAGCTAGTCAATTGTCTTATTAGCCTGTTTCTTGGGTGCAGGATTTTTTCCCCATGTCCATTTCTCAAAATGGCTGCACCCTGCAGCAACTTAGGGCAGTCTGTTTAGAGGTGGTGGAAGTCCTGAGTCCTAAATCAAACCAATTTTCCCAATAAAGTCAATGGGAATCTTACCTGAGTAAGGTCTGCAAGGAGGCTTATACAACTTGGGTTAAACTTTGTGAAGGCCTGATTCTTGGCACAGCCCCATTGCACTGTCACTCCCCCTTTCAGTAAATAAAAACCCTGCAGAAACTTGATGACAGCATTACCAAGTTGAAAATATGATGTTGGCATCACTTGAAATAAGAACAGATGCTGTAAGTAAATGTACTAGCATTGCAATGTTAAAATTAAAACCCACTTCAAATAGAATTCTTTAATTGGGAAGCATCCCAAGCACAAAGACTTCACTTCCCAACTAACACAACGATTATACTAATTGGTATGGCCCCCTTACAAGCCTTGGGTGGATCTGAAGTGAGTAGTTTGTTATTCTGGCCTGTGTTTCCAACCACACTCATTTTACTAAATTGCATTTCTTCAAGAGAGTGAGACGATAGGCTGCAAGTGTTGCTAATTCGATTGAATCGCTTTTTTCCCTTTTAAAGAGAAGATCAAAACCCCCAACCTTTCTATTTTAAGTGATGTATTTCCATAAACAAAACTAGACATTTGAATAACCGCCTTGTTAAGATTAGGTGTTCCTGAAAGAGAAGCATGTTTCCCTACATTTATTACTGACCACAATACTAAATTATGCAGATGTTAAAAGTATGTGTTTTTAAAATACTGTATAATTTTAGCTGTGATCCGATTTTTTTCTACAGGGTTAACTCCAGCGCTTACAGAGATACAGATCCAGCAGGGTTTAATGTAGGACAGTCGAGAGGACATGTTGGCTTTGCAAAAACTTCAATCCCCCATCCCCACTTGTATTTTTCTGAGTGTGTGTGAGTGTTACAAGATAAGATAGGCTTTGTTACATCAAGGGTACTTGGAATGTATGCATAGGTGCACAGCATGAAGGCTAAGAAGGATCTGAGGTAGACATTGATCATGGTTTCAGCTTCTTAAAATCTGGTTATCGAATGAGGTTTTCAATGAGAACCTTAGCTAATGTTGTACCCCAAACATGCAGGGGAAAAAAGCAAGTGTCGTCAGCAGCTGATTATGTAAAACAAAAGACAACTCTTCAGTTATATTTTTCCTCCCTTCCACCTTGGCTCATCCTCCAAGCACTGCACTAGCACAAGCCCCATTAACATTAGTGTTGATCAGAGCACAGATTTCCACCTTCATAATTCCTTTCTCTGGCCGTTTTTAAATGGCATGGCCAGGGGGCAGGTCATGCACTTCTGGTGAGGGGGGGAGGACTTCAGGCAGGCCTAGATGGGTGTGTGCTGGGTGTTTTCCCATGCCCATGCACTGCCCACTTCTGCCCCTGCATGGAGCATCACAGGTTTTTTTCTGATGCTCCATGCATGAGCTTGAGTGGGTGGTGCATGGGTCACAGGAGCGTGTGCCCACCCACATCGTCTTCAGATGGCTACTTGAGTGTGTGGGGAATGGGGGGTGGATGGGCACATCACATGTAAAAATGGCCACTCTCATTCTTTCTTTCTTCCCTTTCAGATCATCTCCTGTGTTTTAATCTGTTTTTTAAAAATTCCAAATAATCTGAATTTTTCGCATATCTCTCAGGGCCTTTTTAAACAAGCAGGCTTTCTTCCGCAGTTTAAACCTGGGACTCTTGAACACCTCCATGGGAGGGCTTTAGATGCGCCTCCATGAACCGGAAGTCAACCGGGCGCCATCAGAAACAGCAGCGCTGCTCGACTCCCAGATGTATTGAGATGCGACATAGGTAAGACCTCGATTATCGAGGTCTTACTATGCCGCGTCTCAAAACACCCACTACCTCCCAGTCCTATCCCTACCCAAGGTGGATGGGGTAGGGAGGGAGTTCCAGGCATGGGGGGCAGCGAGGGAGAAGGGTTGAAGACGGTTAGGTGAGCAGGAGAAATGAGGGAGATAGTAAGCCACAGGCAGGGACCACATCTATTTCTATGTTCTGTCTGATTCCTGGACATTTTCCTGTCTGGTTTTCATCCTGGGTACGACATGGAGATTGTGCTTGTGGCCTCGGTCAATGATCTGTGCGTGGAGATTGACAAGGGGAATTGTACCCCATTGATCTTGTTAGATTTTTCATGGACTTTGACACAGTTGATCATGAGGTGTTGTTGACACTATGGCAGGACCTGGCGGGGGTGCGCAGGACTGCTCTTGAGTGGTGCCTTTCATTCCTGCCCAAGAGGTCTCAGCAAGTGGTGATGGGTGATTGCTCATCATCCCCTTATGGCTTACCCTGTAGGGTCCTATCAGGTTCTATCTTGTTGAAAGCATATATATGAAGACGATTTGGAGATTTGGTGTGAGGTGTCATCAATATGCGGATGACTCCCAGCTTTACCTCTCTTTCTCATCCGATGCAGTTCCTGCAGTCTTGATGCTCACCTGTTGTCTGGCTGCAGTTGGGGACTGGATGAGGGTAAACTGACTGAGGCTGAATCCTGACAAGACTAAGCCTGCAGTCCCATCTGTGGCGAAGTTGGCGGTAGAGGGAGGGGCCAGGAAAGACGCGGCAGCACAGAGGAGCTGGCTGACAGGAAAAGAGCCGGTGCGAATGGGGATCTGCTGAGGCTTCTCTGTGCATGTCAGGGTAGAATTTTGCGCCCTGACATGCGCAAGAGAAGCCGCGGCAGATCCCCGTTCGCTCTTTTCCTGTCAGCCAGCTTCTCCACGCTGCCGTGTCTTCCCTGGCCCCTCCTCTGCCACCACCGCCACCGCAGATGGGAACGCAGCATGAGGTGATAATGGTGGGCTGGCCCTGTGACTTGGAGGAGATTGGGACTCCTGTTATTGACAAGGTCCAGCCCTCCCTGGTCATTCAAATTCATAGTCTTGGAGTGCTTCTGGACTCCATGCTTTGACTAGACCATCAGGTTATGGCTGTGGCCAGGAGTGCTTTTCACCAACTCCATCTGGTGAGGAGGCTGCAACCTTTTCTTTCTGAGTCAGACCTTGCCACCATCATCCATGCTTTTCTCACTTCAAGGTTAGACTACTGCAATGCTCTCTATGTGGGGCTGCCCTTGATAACAGTTTGGAAGCTGCAGCTGGTGCAAAACATGGCAGCCTGGCTCTTTTTGAGGACGGGTCGCTGAGAGCACAATACCTATTGCTTTCTGGGAACCATTTAAGGTGCTGGTTTTGACCTTTAAAGCTCTAACGGCCTGGGCCCCACATATCTGAGAGACCACCTGTCCTGCCATGCCCCGATGCAGCCCCTGTGGTCAGCTGGGGGTGCCCTGCTGTGGGTTCCATCTATTACCTTTGTCCACGGGAATGTGGGTACACATGGGGGGGCGTTCTCAGTAGCTGCCACAGTTCTATGGAACTCCCTTCCTCCGGAAGTTCACTTGAGCCTGAGTATGAGCATCTTCCAGAGGAAGTGTAAAACATTCCTGTTTGGCAAGACATTTGGCAGGTGGGGATAGGGATTTCATTATGTGTGGTTGTGGGTTGGGGAAAGGGAAGTTTTCAGATGAGGAATTGTAGGGGTAGGGTTCTGAGGAGGTAATGGCGGGGGGGAAAGAGTATGTGTTTTAAGGTGTTTTACTAATTGTAAGACACCCTGGCCTGATTTGGGAAGGGCAGCATATAAGATTAAGGTCTATCTCTCTATCTTAAGATCAACTCTATCTCTCTACTCCCTCTCTCTCTCCCTCTGTTCAAGCTCGTCTCATCAACTGTCTCTCTGACATCTCTACCTGGATGTCTCAACGTCAACTCAAACTCAACATGGCTAAAACTGAACTCCTTATCTTCCCCCCTCATCCTTCCTCTCCTTCCTCACTGTCAATAACTATTGATGGAGTCACCATCCTGCCTGTCCCCCAAGCC
>QEPC01006907.1:979812-1002169 GCA_003113815.1 Sphenodon punctatus
TAATAAAATAAATAAATCCTTTTTGAAACCAGTTAAGCTCTTGGCCTTTACAACTCACCTCAGAGCTTGTCTAGCTCACATATCCATGACCTTTATTAGATCTCAGAGCTTCTACAGCTCTGCTGAATTCCCTTCTTTTTCTCTTTTAGGTTCTTGTACCTAATCGATGAACAGATTTTGCTTTCACTGGAATCGCTTCTCTGAATAGAATATGGTAAATACAGCTCTCTGGCTCCCCATCACTACTTCTCTTCTCCAGGCATTTGTGGGGTGCAGCATAACGGGGCTGTGTCCCTTTAAGAAAGTCATGAGTGCTGGCCTGAGGTGCTCAAACCCAGCTGGGCCAGACTCAAGGAATCATGGCAGAAGGATAAGCAATGATGGCAGTCAAGATTAGTAGGGATGGGCAAACGCAGTTCGGAAGTTCGGAGTTCGGACCGAACTCGACCAGTTCAGTTGACCGAATCAAACTTGCAAACTGAACTCGATTTTCGAACCAAACCAACTGAATTTCCAAACTCGGTTCTGTTTGCCCATCCCTAAAGAGGAGTTGAAACCTGGAGTTGCAAGCACTGTGTGAGTGACCTACAGCACTTGCCTGGGGAGGAGGACTGTGCTACGGCCTGATTGCAGGCCACTAAACTGTGAGTAGCCCTCCAAAGGCAGTTGCCTGGCGGAGCTGAGGCTAGCAGGGCTGGAGTTGCCAGAGGGCTGTTTCCTGGCGTTACTGAGACTGTGTATAAAGTACTATGAATACTGACAGGGTCTGCTGTGGTGGTGAACTATGGCTATGTATGTTCGATGAGACAGTGGCTGTTTTCATACGGATGCCCCCCTCTCGCACACATGTGCGGGTGGGAGATGCATCCATGTGAACGCCACAGTGGGTGCAGGAGGGATTGGGGAGCATCCATGGGAATGCCGCGGGTGGTGGGTGGGGGTGTATGCACGCTCCCACACTCCACACACCTCCACCCATGTACGGAGCAATGGATGTCAATACCCGATGCTCCGTGCATGGAGATGGGTGAGAATGCACACCCATGCACCACCCACCCATCGCGCCACCCACCCAGTCCTCACGCATACACACACACCTGCGCCCGTTAGAAAAGGGCCTGTATTAATAAACAAAAAGACTTGGAGCTAATTCCAAACAAAGCACCTGTGTATAGAGCAAATCCCCAAGGAGTACAAGACCCAGGGGTCAGATCTTGCAGGGACCTACCCCAGGTGAACCGTGCCCTGTCACACTGATGATACATCCTACATATTATACTGTATACTATATTATATGTTATCTATACTGTCATACAGCCCAGATTATTACAGTACAATAACAAACTCCCATCTAGGGAATCGCCATTCTCGGCCCCTTCCAGTTGATCTGGTACTCTCTGGGTCAGATAAATCACATGTTACTGTTTCTGTTCTTTGACTGAGTACGCAAATACGTTTGTTATGAATATTTGTGTGTGTTAATTTTTTATTTCTATGAGAATCCATACAACTGAATTTGTAATTCCTCTCCACTAACACTTTGTAACAAAACAGCATTGCTCAGATTTCCATGAGGAGTCCAACTATAGCTAAAACATATTAATTTTATATTTTATTTATACTATATTATATATTTATATTAAAAAATTTATGCCACCCCCTCCTGCCTCAGGCATCTCGGGGCGGCTCACAACATATTAAAAGCAATAATAATTCAATTAAAAAACAATATAAAACCCCATCCCCCCTACCCTACCCTAACCCAACCCACCCACCCCATCTCCCTCGGGAAAGGCCTGGCGGAACAGCCAGGTCTTACATTGTCTGTGGAAAGAGGGGAGGCNCCCATCTCCCTCGGGAAAGGCCTTGCGGAACAGCCAGGTCTTACATTGTCTGTGGAAAGAGGGGAGGCCGGCAGCCAAGTGGATCTCCGATGGGAGAGAGTTCCACAGCCACGGAGAATGCCCTCCTCATAGTGGACATCCAGGGGACCTCGAGGAGGGCACCCCCAGCTGACTGTAGGGGCTGCTCCAGGACCCGGAGGGTGAGGCGGTCCTGCAGTTAGGCCCAAGCCGTTTAGGGCTTTAAAAGTCAGCACCAACACCTTGAATTGGGCCCGGAAGCCTACCGGCAGCCAGTGCAAAAAGCAAAGCACTGGTGTGATATGCTCGCGTCAGCCCATCCCCGTCAAGAGATGGGCCATTCTGCACCAGCTGCAGCTTCCAAGCCAACACCAAGGGTAGCCCCATGTAGAGCGTATTCTACTTCCACTTCCACTTTTAATTTATATCCCGCACTCTCTTATCAACAGATAACTCGAGACGGCTTACAACAAGCAAAATACAGTCATACATAATACAATAATACATCATAATACATCATAAATACAATAACAATCCCCAATTAACAACTGCCAACCCTAACCCTTACATAAATCATACAATATGCCCTCCATCCATCTAGCAGTCTCCTAACACCTACACACAGGTAGTGTTAGCCATCCTGCCAAACATCATCCACCTCCACCCTGCTGCCACCAGGGAGAAGCCCTCCTCTACTCCACCTCCTTGCTCTCACCAAAGGGGAGAGTCTCTTCCCGGGCAATAAATATATACCCCTCTTCCTCAGTTAAAACATCGTGCACAGTTCTCCTTCTTGCATCACACCTGCCTCCAATCACCCCTGCTCGAGCTGAGTAGCGACCACCTGTTGTTCCTGCTACCTCGCCCACCGGCATCAACAAAGATCCCACCAGCTCTCCGCACTTCACTGCTGCTCCCATCCTCCAACCAAACTGGGCTGATCTGCTTGCTAATCCTGCTGTCCAACCCTACTCCAGCGACCATCCATTTCATTACTTGTAGGGCAGAGGGGGGCCCTGGGTGCCATGGTCCAGCAATCGGCCCCAGCCAACAGCCGGCACCCTTTGCATGTCGCCCTTCGGGCTGGTGCCCACAGGGCCCCACCCTGGGATTTCTTACCTGGGGAAGGGGCGGGAGAAGCAAAGTGACAACCAGCTCCTCCAGTCAGGACTGCCCCAATCCCCCCAGCACCAAACACAGCGTGCAGCTGCCACACAGGGTCCTGCCCTGGAAGTTCTTACCTGGGGAAGGGGCAGGAGAAGCAGAGTGACAACCAGCTCCTCCAGTCAGGACTGCCCCAATCCTCCCAGCACCAAACACAGCGTGCAGCTGCCACACAGGTTCCCGCCCTGGTAGTTCTTACCTGAGGAAGGGGCAGGAGAAGCAGAGTGACAACCAGCTCCTCCAGCCAGGACTGCCCCAATCCCCCCAGCACCAAACACGGCATTGCAGTAAACCAGTCTCGAGGCAATAAATGCATGGATGACTGTGGCTAGATCAGAGTCCGAGACATACGGCCTAAACTGACACACCAGGTGTAACTGGCGAAATGCTCCCTTCGCCACAGCCTCCACCTGGGCATCCAGGTGGAGCTGTGGGTCCAGGAGCACCCCCAGACTCCGGACCTGAGAAATCAGGGGAGGGCAGACCCTATCAATGATGGGGGCCACCACTCCCTCGGCCCTCCCCACAACCATCACCCCATCTTGTCAGGATTTAGCCTCAGGCTGCTCGCCCTCATCCAATCCCCCACAACGGACAAACACCGGGTAAACACCGAGACTGCCGGGCCTGAGTCGGAGGAAAATGAGAGATATAGCTGGATGTCATCAGCATATTGATGACAACTCACTCCATACTCCCTGACAACCTCTCCCAGAAGTTGCATGTACACATTGAACAAGAGAGGGGATAAGATGGAACCCTGTGGAACTCCACAGGTGAGGCCCCGGGGGGGCAAGATGAAAACTCCCCCAGCACCACACGCTGGGTTCTCCTGGCCAGGAAAGAGCAGAACCATTCAAAAACAATCCTGCCAATCCCTGCCCGGTCCCACAGCTGAGTCACCAACAACTCATGATCAACGGTATCAAATGCAGTCGAGAGATCTAATAGGATCAGCAGGGTCGAACGACCCCGGACCAACTCACAGGAGAGGTTGTCAGCCAAGGCCACAAGCACAATCTCTGTGCCATAACCCGGACAAAAGCCTGACTGTGAGGGATTGAGAAAGTTAACCCGGTCCAAATGCCCCTGAAACTGCTGAGCCACCACCCGTCCAATAACCTTCTCTAAAAAGAGCTGCTTGCAGGAGGGGCGGGATATAAATATATTAAATAAATAAATAAATAAATAAATAAAAAGGGAAGGTTAGAGACTGGCTGATAACTGGCAAGGGCGTCAACGTCCAAAGATGGTTTCTNGGAAAGGCCTTGCGGAACAGCCAGGTCTTACATTGTCTGTGGAAAGAGGGGAGGCCGGCAGCCAAGTGGATCTCCGATGGGAGAGAGTTCCACAGCCACGGAGAATGCCCTCCTCATAGTGGACATCCAGGGGACCTCGAGGAGGGCACCCCCAGCTGACTGTAGGGGCTGCTCCAGGACCCGGAGGGTGAGGCGGTCCTGCAGTTAGGCCCAAGCCGTTTAGGGCTTTAAAAGTCAGCACCAACACCTTGAATTGGGCCCGGAAGCCTACCGGCAGCCAGTGCAAAAAGCAAAGCACTGGTGTGATATGCTCGCGTCAGCCCATCCCCGTCAAGAGATGGGCCATTCTGCACCAGCTGCAGCTTCCAAGCCAACACCAAGGGTAGCCCCATGTAGAGCGTATTCTACTTCCACTTCCACTTTTAATTTATATCCCGCACTCTCTTATCAACAGATAACTCGAGACGGCTTACAACAAGCAAAATACAGTCATACATAATACAATAATACATCATAATACATCATAAATACAATAACAATCCCCAATTAACAACTGCCAACCCTAACCCTTACATAAATCATACAATATGCCCTCCATCCATCTAGCAGTCTCCTAACACCTACACACAGGTAGTGTTAGCCATCCTGCCAAACATCATCCACCTCCACCCTGCTGCCACCAGGGAGAAGCCCTCCTCTACTCCACCTCCTTGCTCTCACCAAAGGGGAGAGTCTCTTCCCGGGCAATAAATATATACCCCTCTTCCTCAGTTAAAACATCGTGCACAGTTCTCCTTCTTGCATCACACCTGCCTCCAATCACCCCTGCTCGAGCTGAGTAGCGACCACCTGTTGTTCCTGCTACCTCGCCCACCGGCATCAACAAAGATCCCACCAGCTCTCCGCACTTCACTGCTGCTCCCATCCTCCAACCAAACTGGGCTGATCTGCTTGCTAATCCTGCTGTCCAACCCTACTCCAGCGACCATCCATTTCATTACTTGTAGGGCAGAGGGGGGCCCTGGGTGCCATGGTCCAGCAATCGGCCCCAGCCAACAGCCGGCACCCTTTGCATGTCGCCCTTCGGGCTGGTGCCCACAGGGCCCCACCCTGGGATTTCTTACCTGGGGAAGGGGCGGGAGAAGCAAAGTGACAACCAGCTCCTCCAGTCAGGACTGCCCCAATCCCCCCAGCACCAAACACAGCGTGCAGCTGCCACACAGGGTCCCACCCTGGAAGTTCTTACCTGGGGAAGGGGTAGGAGAAGCAGAGTGACAACCAGCTCCTCCAGTCAGGACTGCCCCAATCCTCCCAGCACCAAACACAGCGTGCAGCTGCCACACAGGGTCCCGCCCTGGAAGTTCTTACCTGAGGAAGGGGCAGGAGAAGCAGAGTGACAACCAGCTCCTCCAGCCAGGACTGCCCCAAACCCCCCAGCACCAAACACGGCATTGCAGTAAACCAGTCTCGAGGCAATAAATGCATGGATCACTGTGGCTAGATCAGAGTCCGAGACATACGGCCTAAGCTGACACACCAGGTGTAACTGGCGAAATGCTCCCTTCGCCACAGCCTCCACCTGGGCATCCAGGTGGAGCTGTGGGTCCAGGAGCACCCCCAGACTCTGGACCTGAGAAATCAGGGGAGGGCAGACCCTATCAATGATGGGGGCCACCACTCCCTCGGCCCTCCCCACAACCATCACCCCATCTTGTCAGGATTTAGCCTCAGGCTGCTCGCCCTCATCCAATCCCCCACAACGGACAAACACCGGGTAAACACCGAGACTGCCGGGCCTGAGTCGGAGGAAAATGAGAGATATAGCTGGATGTCATCAGCATATTGATGACAACTCACTCCATACTCCCTGACAACCTCTCCCAGAAGTTGCATGTACACATTGAACAAGAGAGGGGATAAGATGGAACCCTGTGGAACTCCACAGGTGAGGCCCCGGGGGGGCAAGATGAAAACTCCCCCAGCACCACACGCTGGGTTCTCCTGGCCAGGGAAGAGCAGAACTATTCAAAAACAATCCTGCCAATCCCTGCCCGGTCCCACAGCTGAGTCACCAACAACTCATGATCAACGGTATCAAATGCAGTCGAGAGATCTAATAGGATCAGCAGGGTCGAACGACCCCGGACCAACTCACAGGAGAGGTTGTCAGCCAAGGCCACAAGCACAATCTCTGTGCCATAACCCGGACAAAAGCCTGACTGTGAGGGATTGAGAAAGTTAACCCGGTCCAAATGCCCCTGAAACTGCTGAGCCACCACCCGTCCAATAACCTTCTCTAAAAAGAGCTGCTTGCAGGAGGGGCGGGATATAAATATATTAAATAAATAAATAAATAAATAAAAAGGGAAGGTTAGAGACTGGCTGATAACTGGCAAGGGCGTCAACGTCCAAAGATGGTTTCTTGAGCAGAGGTTGTGTCACCGCCTCCTTGAGACAGCCCAGCACCCGGCCCTCCCCAAAGGAGGCGCTGACTATCCCCACCAGCAATGGCCCCAATGTCTCCCGTCTAGCCTTAACCAGCCAGGACGGGCATGGATCTAGTTCACAATAGGTGGCTCGAACAGTTCCAAGAGCATCCCTCGCATCTGAGGGTGACCCTGCCTGAAATTCATCCCATAAAACAGAACAAAAAAATTAATCCAGATCTACAAGGGTCTATGGTCCTTTTGACTAGATTTAAGTTGTTTTTAGACATGCATGAAAATCGCAGGGGTTTGTAATCTCCTGCAATCATTCCTTTCCCACATCAAAGAAGGAGTTGCTGGGAATCACAACTGCATGGAAATATCACATTCCCTTGGGAAACTCCTGTGAGAATCACAATCAGGCCATTTATAGACATACATGAGGCGCAATTCATGCGAGTCTTGTGGAAGTTTTCAAATGCACTTTCAGAAATCCTCGATATCTAGGGTTTACAGATGTGCATTAACACCCAGACATTTCCACAAGACTTACAGGAGAGTAGTTTACACGTGCAGGTAATTCGCTCAGTTTATTGCCCTCCTGCACAAGTAGTGTGTTTTCTAAAAATGCCCTTAAAAGTCCTTAATATGGTTTCCGAGGGGTTTCTTATTCCACAAGTAAGTAACAGACATGGGGTAGAAGCTATCAGTAGATCCCAAAATCACTAGAGGCCAGGTTATGGACAGCAAACAGCATGCAAGTGGTTTATTTAAAAATCAATATGACATTTTATGGAGGACTAATAGGAGTTCAGGGAAATGTAATGATCAAGTCCAGCTATGCCTAGAAGATGCATGGCACAATTTTGCACATTCTGACGGTATTGAAGAATTTGTTCTATTAAAAGAGAATTACTGTCGCCTGAACACACACACCATTAAGGACCAAAAACAACACAAGTAACCTGAGCAGATACTACCGATTTAAGCTACCTCAAAGGAAAACATGACAGTTTAATATTTATATTTACATGGTTCAGAAGCGACAGACTAGAATCAAACAAAAACCCAAGGTTTTCACCACTGGGACTGGGACTATCTACGGTTCGCCAACTTTCAATGTGAGAGAAGAGTGTTGATGGACCAGGGATAACAGACAATCAAAAGGAATTTTGTCTTATCTGGATTCAATTTGAGAGAATTTCTGGCTATCTAGCATTTAAGTCAGCCAAACAAACAGACACATTGGAAAGAAACCATAAATATTTCTTGGAAGTGCAAAAAAAGGTCTGCCTGGCTTCTATTGTATACATGGTTAGAAAAATTATAGGCCTTTTCCTTTATTTACATTAGTGTGACTCGGCTAGACTTAATGAAGTTATTTTAGATTCATACCTATAGAAAAAGAGCAAAATCGTACCCCTGATCTGCATGTGCTGTCTGCCAGGTAAACTATATAAATCTAAAAATATATTGGCTCTAGTCTAGAGCTGAAACAAGTAGCTGCAAAAACGGGTATACCGGTTGAATTTCCAGTACCTAAATTGAATTGAATTGAATTGAATATTTCAAGTACTTGTTGGTACCTGAACCAGTATTTGATCAGGTACCCAAATACTGAAATACAGACAACCAGTATATCGAAATACCGACAACTGATATACTGAAATATCAATTTTCTCCTGATTTTGTTCCTGCTTTTTGGTATTATTTTGGTTTTTCAGGTACTTTTGGTATACTGGATGTAGGTGATTGGATACATCAGTTGTCAGAAGCTTGGTATTCTAGATACTCGAATGGTATTCGGGTACCAGAGATACCCGAAACGGTAACCAAAAGTGCAGGTATTACCCACAGGTACCAAATCAGGTACCCGTTTCAGCTCTAGCCTAGCCTCTGAGATACCTGATGACATAATGAGACATAATTGAGGCAGGGGATCTTTTAGTGGGGGAGGTGTCAGCAGAGTCCTTGTTGTGGACAGATCATTACCTCCTGCAGGCCTGTCTCCCAGAACATGTCTGCCCCCAGAAGGGTGTGAAACCGGTTTGGTTGGTTTGCCCCCAGAGACTGATGGAACCTGAAAGGTTCCAAAATGCACATGGGAAGTTACCCGCTGATCTTGATGGCCGTCCACTCAATGACATCATGGTTTTGTGGAATACTCTGCTGAACCTGAACGATTGCAGCATAGAGCCAGTTTACGGGCCTATGTCGTGGCTGTCAGGGCAATGAAGAAGGAGTTTCCTACTATCTTGATAGCGTCTGCAAAGTCACGTCCAGCTGAGCTTTTCCAGGTGGTGAGGGGGATGGTCAGTCCGGCCTCCGCCTGGAACTGAACTCTTCCAGTGCCCACTGTGACATGTTTGTTGAGTACTTCGCAAATAAAATTACTCAGATTCACCATGACTTCAACTCCGCATTTATGACAATAGGAGAACCAGAGATTATGGAGGCTCCGTCTTGTCTGGTTTTGTGAGATCTGTTTCAGTGGGTAACGCCCACTGCTGCGGCGGATGTTCTTGGGACTGTTAGAGCCACATTTTGTGAACTCTTTATCCTGCTGAGCCACTATTCCTATACCTACGATCGGTTTACCCTTATCCTTGCCACATGGACCTGCCTGCTGTCATTCTCATCGTAACCAAGCCAAGTACGTGCACTTGAGACCTCGCATCTTCATGAATGTTAGACCCCTTGTCTCTCCCTCTGTTCCCCTTCCTAAGTCTCTCCCCCAGCTCCTGTCTCTCAGATTGTAAGCCCTAGGGGCAGGGACCGTGTCTGTTTTATTACTTTGTAAAGTGCCAGGTACACTGCTGGCGCTATATAAATGTTTGTTAATAATAATAATAATAATAACAACAACTAGACTCATGCCTGTCCTGGCTGGTCAAGGCCAGTCAGGAGACGTTGGGGCCATTGCTGGTGCGTGTTGACAATGCCTCCCTGCAGGAGGGCAGGCTGCCGGATTACCTCAAGGAGGCAGTGGTGCGGCCCCTGCTCAAAAAACTGTCACGCAGCATTGACTCCCCCACTAGCTATTGGCCAATCTCTAATCTTCCCTTTTTAGGGAAGGTTATTGAGTAGGTTGTGGCTCAGCAGCTGCAGGAGCATCTGGACTGCACCGGTTTTCTTGATCTCTCACAGTCCAGCTTTCATTCGGGTTATGACACAGACTGCATTTGTGACTTTGGTCGACGACCTCCGCCGGGAACTGGGTCAGGGTCGTTAGACCCTGCTAATCCTATTAGATCTGCCAGCTGCATGTGATACCGTTAATCATGACATGTTGGTGACTCGCCTGCGGGACTATGCCAGGGTGGACGGAACCATTTTTGAATGGTTCCGCTCCTTCCTGGCTGGGAGAACCCAGTGGGTGGTGGTTGGGGATTGTTCATCTTCTCCCTGGGACCCCACGTGTGGAGTTCCACAAGGCTCTATTCTGTCCCCTCTCTTGTTCAATGTGTATATGCAGCTGCTCGGCGAGGTCGTGAGACGGTATGGGGTGCGGTGTCATCAGTACGCTGATGACACCCAGCTCTACCTCAACGTTTCATCCAACCCAGACCCAGCAGTCTCAGTGCTTACCTGATGTTTGGCAGCTGTGAGGGATTGGATGAGGACGAGCCGTCTGAAACTAAATCCTGACAAGATGGAGGTGATGTTGGTGGGGAGGGCGGTGGGTGTGATGTCCCCCATCATTGATGGAGTTTGTTCCATGCTGGTCTCTCAGGTCTGGAGTCTAGGGGTACTCCTCGATCTGCAGCTTCGCCTGGATCTCCAGATTAAGGCTGTGGCGAGGAGTGCTTTCTGCCAATTACATCTGGTGCAACAGCTTCGTCCAAGTGTCTCCGACTCCAATCTGACCACTGTCATTCATGCCTTCATCAACTCAAGATTAGACTACCGTAATGTGCTCTATGTGGGGCTACCTTTGGTGACTGTCTGGAGACTGCAGCTGGTGCAGAATGCGGTGGCCCGTCTCCTTACAGGGACAGGTCGCCGTGAGAACATTAAACCAGTGCTCCGAGCTCTGCACTGGCTGCCAATAGTCTTCCGAGCCCGATTCAACGTGTTGGTGCTTAACACTACTTACCTACAAAGCCCTATACAGTCTGGACCTCTCCTATCTGTGTGACCACCTCACTCTCTGTGCTCTGGATCGACCCCTGCTGTCCGCCAGGAGCACCCTTCTTGGTGTCCCCCCCCGGGTGGCACAGGCGGATACAATAGAGAGGCCATTCTCTATGGCGGTGCCCAGGCTGTGGAACTCTCTTCCAGTGGAGGCCTGGGTGGCCCCAGACCTTGCCTCATTTTGGCAACAGTGCAAGACCTGGCTGTTCCGCCAAACCTTTGGTGAGGGAGGGGGGGTGAGGGTGGGTGCATGGGGAGGAAGGGTTTTTTAATTTTATTTTATGCCTCCCTTTTATGTATTTTATATATTTTATGTACTTTTTTAAATATTTTAAATTTTTGTAAGTCACCTCAAGCTGCCCAGGCAAGAGAGGTGGGATATAAATGGTGTAAATAAATAAATAGACTTATGTATACTGAAATTTAATATGTAATAACGCCCATTAAAGGCAATGATTGAAAGACCTTTACAAGAGTATAATCTAGATATAAGAATTTAGCCAAGGTTAATATCAACAAAAACTGATCAGCTCACAAGGAATACACCCACAGAACTTGCTAATTTTTGAGAGGAGTAATTTGTGTGCAATTATTTTTTTATTGCTTCCAGAAGCATCCACAATAAGCTAGATCTTGTATACAACTCAGGGATGCCACAATCCAAGACCCAGCGATCTTAAGGTCCAAAAAAATCTTGATTGAAATTAATTCTTAATTAGATAAATTACTCAAATTGAGGCCTCAGTCCTCAAACCACTTACTCCAGAGTGGTCCACTGAATTCAATGGAACTATTCTGGAGTAAGTGGTCTGAGATTGATGTGATATTTATCCTAAAGCCATACTCATCTACTTCCAATACTAATCCTTGGCCTTCCTCACTTGAAAGCTGCCATGCTCTGTTTCTTGATTTAGTTTCTATCTTCATACTTAAGCTCTTAGATTTATGTTAAATTACTAACATGTTGAAAATCTGCAATTGTTACCCCTCTCATCCAAGCAAAGTACTGCTAACTCACACCAGACTATTTTTAATTTAATTAAGACCAGTGGTAAAGCTTACCCATGAAGGCACAACCATTGAAAACAATGCAACTATTCTAGAGTAAGTGGTTTGAGGATTGCAGCGAGTGAAAACTGAAATCTTTCAAAATAAGCAATAGCAGCAGTTCAAAAACAATGGAAACAACCCCACATACATGTTTCTTCACACCCCAGGAGAGTGGTTTTCAAACCTCTTGCCTGAGCGACCCCATTTTAAGATTTACACCTAATCCCATGATTCCAGCAGACATGAAAAACATATCAATTGGGATCATGACCCCATTGGCAGATGGTGTTACCTCGCTTGGGGTCCTGGCCAATAGTGAGGGAACCTCTGCCTTAGGAGGTATGTAAATAATATTTCAAGAGTTGCAGCTGAAAACAACAATTTTCTCTTCACAATTTTTCCCTCTGTGCTGATTACAATTATCTTTTATTGCCTAGTAAATAGAGCAGTAACTAGATGACCCTTGAGGTCTTTCCCAACCTTGTGATTCTATGCACTAAACTGCATTTATCTAGTCATCCTGGCCTTTTCCATTTAGCAACTATTGATTTCCTGTCTTCTCCCTCCCAAACTTTCTCCCACCCATTATTAAATACTGCATATCAACATGTTTCTTCTTTGTTTCCTGTCACCTTTGGTACATATACCTCCCTCTCTTGTGTGTTTATGAGGGAGGAATGACAGAGGGTCAGCTGTCTCAAGGTGCCACCTTCTATTACTCAAATCCATGCAGAGGGCTCTCTTTGGATCTGGAGATTTGCAAGTGTGAGGGACTACTCAGTATGCTTTCCTTCCTGCAAAATGTTATTACACTCTAAAGAGCTGACATGATCTAAGGTCATGCTGCAGCTTCAGTCAAGGAAAGACTAGGGCAATACCCTGACTAGGGAACCAAAAAAGGTCATGTGTTCCTAGAATTGGTGTGGAATCACAAAGGCTTCATGTGAGTGTCCCAGGGCTTTTAACATCTCTTTCCACAGAATCCCTTATTTTACAGTCTCTAAATGAGCCTGTGCATGCATACACACACATGTACGCATACACAAAAATACAGTCTGCACAAATACAATTTTCTTGGCTTTGCATAGTTAGATCTTTGTGAAAAATTATTGCTGGTGTAATTGTTATCTATTATTGTTATAAATAAATAAGTGAAAGGCCCGAACTTTAATCTTTGTTCAGAGCTTGTGCAATGCCTTATCAAATGCGGCCATGAACCCTGATGGAGACTGCTAGGTCCTAGGCTTTGCACAGATAGATGACTTTTTTTTTTTTTCCAGATATGATGGCGCCCACTGCCCTCCCGGACTTATCTGGGGCAGGGATACCATCACTCCGGCTGGGGTCCTGCCCAGTTGTCAAATAACCGTGACAGTGGCCCAGGTGGGGAGGGGGTGGGGAGACACACGGATGTGTGTCCGAGCCCCACACCCACACTGTGCGGAGCGGTCTGCCCCCACCCCAGATGATGGGCAGACATGGAATCCAATGGTTGGTCGGAACCATCGGGAACCTCAACCAGGTTAAGTAAAGTGGTTGTTCATCTATAGTGGTTGTCACAGCCTGAGTCACAGCCTGGGCTATGCACCAACAATGTCCAGGGAATGGCCTGGATGAACATCTGGCGGTGCATTCAACCATGACAGTAGCCTGCAATTCCACATGGGGAAAAGCGTGGACTTGCAGGCTACCATCACGTCTGAAAACACCCAAAGTAAATAGCTCCTCCCACCAATGAGTCACTCAGGGTAGACCCACATACTATGGTGGCCCAGTGTCTAACCAACATCAGGCTGACTATGGGCCAAACCTGGACAGAAAAGGCTGGAGCCACCACCTATGTTTTTGCCAGCACATAACCAGTGCATTGTGTGTAATACGGTCCCCTCCACAGTAAACCTGCCCTTGGAGAATGTTGGAAACCCTTGTGGTTCTCAACCTTGCTTCCTCCAGGGAGCAGCCATCCTGTTAGGCAAGGCCCAGTGACACAGTGGCATGCAAGGCACTGACTTTTGTTTCAAGTAGTGGGTGTGATGAGCTGGCTAGGGTTACACACATTGCAGCCTGTCAGTCTCTTGGACAGATAAAGAGCCTTCTGCCAGTCAATCTCACACACAGACACACATACAAGTGTGCTCAACAGCCCCCATCTAGGGGTGTGCAATTCATTTTCATAAAAGTGAAAAAAAAATCCCATTTTAGTTTTTGTTATTGCAATAATGAAAATAGGGCAGGAGTTTATTTCTTTATATTTCTTTCTTTCTTTATATTTATTTGCAACCCCCTCATGCCCACAGCATCCCTGGGCGGCTCACAACAAAATAAAACAACAAAAACATATAAAAACATCATTACAATGAATAATTCAAACCCCACCCCCACCCCAAAATTCCCCCCCAATTCCCTCCCCTCCTCCCCTCTCCTCTGAAGGCCTGGGCGAACAGCCAGGTCTTACAGGCTCGGCAAAAAGCCATCAGACCCTGGTATAGGTTCATTCTCTGGAGATGCTGCCCAGGCTTCCAACTTGCGAGTACTCAATCAGTGCTATCAGGGAAGCTTGGGGTGAGGGGGGGCATTGGAAAGCAAATATGAGCTTCTGCCAAGCTACATAGCCCTCACCATGGCTAGATCTTCTGTGGCTCATAGGGCCTTTTTGCACAGGCGTGACCCCCACTGCCTTTATCCAGTCTTTATTAAATATGGCAAGGGGGGATGGGGAGGCATCCATTTAAACTCTGCAGCCAATGGATGGGGGTGTGTGCGCACTCCCGTGCTCCACCCAGCTCCACCCATCACCCACACATGGAGCAACGGGCACCAATGGCAGATGCTCCGTGCATGGAGATGGGTGGAGGTCCTTGGGAACACATGACCACGCACCGCCCAACCACCATGCCACCCACCCATTCCTCCATGCACCCGTGCCCACTTCAAAAGGGCCATAGGTTGGCTCAGTGCTGTGCGTGTGACTGTGCTACAGCATTCAACCTCACTGAAAGTGCTCACAAAAGAAAAACTCTGCACTTACTCTCCTGCATGTATGCCTCCACAGACTTTGGGGTGCCAATGACTGAAGCCTGTGCCAGTGCCTCCGGCACTCGTTTCTCCTCAGTTCTGCCCACCTCCTCCTGTCTTCTTCACCCTCTCTACAAATGCTTCAAAAAGCAGATCTCTGCATCTAGTGAAACCTCTATAATTTAAACAGAGGCAACAGCTGCAAGTGATATGAAAATAGAAATGAAAACAAATGACAGTTTAACAACAAAAATGAAAGGAATAACAAAAATGAAAAGTCCTGTGCACGCCCTTTTCAGAATACTCAGGCACAGCCTCAGCTGTGATGGGAGGTATCCATGGTGTCTGTACTGGCTAGGGATGGACGAACAGAACGTGGTTTGGATGTTCAGTCATTCGGTTCGAAACCCGAGTTCGGGTTCGATGGTTCGGTTCAGCCAAGTTTGGTTTGGCCGAACTTGGCTGAACCTTAAAAAATAGCAAAACCGAAATCGAAACCTAATTTTCAGCCCTGGAAAGACGTTTTTCCTACCCCCGAACTCATCCGAACACGAGCAAACTATTTGGTCGTTCGAGAGTTCAGTTCGGACATTCAGTTCGGACGTCTGAACAGACCAGGTTCAGTCCGAACTCCAAACATCCGAACCGCGTTCGCCTATCCCTAGTACTGGCAAAGCCATTCCTAGTGCCAAAGCCAGTTTGTGCCCCAGAGAGCTGTTGCCAGAGCCAGCCTCTGTGGTTCTTTGGGTCAGCAGACAGCAGTCTGGGCACAGCAGCTGGGAACCACTGCCCTAGATGTCAAACTAGATATGACAAAAATAAGCAAGTAGGGAATGGGAGAGAATAACGATGAGCAGCAAAGTACTGTGATCTCCCCCTTGCCTTACCCAATACCAAAAGCACTGATTTGCAGGCATCAAAACAGAGAGCTTTCAACAGAGATTTAAAGAAGTTTTGAGAAGACATCAGTGGATATTTATTTTTACTTTTTTTAGGGGGGAACACACACACACACACACACACACACACAGCAGATATTCCCCATCAAACAATGAAATTTTTAATGTGAGTTAGTTTGGGGGACTAAACTCTTTGACAGTTGCTTTTAAGTGAAAAATGAAAGTCAACTGTTCAAAAAGAACCACAAGAACAAATGGAAATGTGACTGACTTTTAGACTGGAACAAAGGAGAACTGTCATGCTGTCACCTTTACCAGCACTTCAAGGGACAATGAAAAAAAATCCTACATGCACAGGACAAGCTTCAGCTAAGCTAGATGTATCACCTAGCGCACTCTCAGTCAATGTTAAAATGTTCCCTTTAAGTTATGGTTGGCTGTGCACTAATGTGGCAGTGTTAGAAATCTCTAATTAATACAGCTGAGGAGGCTACAAATCTGGAGTTTAATTAGGCAATATTAATAGGGCTAAGCAGTGAGATAAAGCGTTTACAGAAAGAAAAAAATCAGAGGAGCGTGATTATTCCAATTTACTCCTCCTCTGTCTCGTTTTAGTCACTGATTTGACTAAAACTTAAGGAAGGATGTTCTAGGGATCCATGAATCTGTTCTATGGAGGGGTTGAAAGTGGGTGTAAAATAAACAGGACACGGTCTAGGCATAGCTGTCCCACCTCTTGACAACACCCATAAACCCATTTGAACTGAATGCAAAAGAAATCTGCATTATTTCTTGTATAAAATCTTTCTCTAATGTGACATTCAGTCTTTCAAGGGACACCAGGGTGGCTGCAGCCTGCGTGTTATGTAGAGAGAGCAGTGACCCAAGGATGGGTACCAGGCAAGAACTAAGGAGCTAGTACAGATGTACAAGGTTTCATACAGATGATGCAATTCCCGATGATACTTCAAGATTCTATACAGGGCTGTTTGGGGTTCAGGGGGTTGTTTTTTTAGTCTACCCAGGCTCTATCACATCTGTGATTGGTTCTCGGTTGTAATCCTATGAAGAAAAAACAAAACAAAACAAACAGAGGCCTGGGAAATGAGGTGAATATATCGTAACACCAGTGACCAGGTGGGAGGTTCTCAGAAGGCTCACATTTGTGCTATGCTTAATATTAAGGTTTCAGCCAGGATGAAGAATCTCAGGAGACAAGGTTTAATACATATAATTCACAAAAAATAGCCAAACTGCTGCACGGAAAAAGCCTCAACTGATTTCCTGCCAAATCGAAAAAAAGCATGCATACGTATTAAAAAACAGCAGCTAACAAAGGAGCCTATAACTGCTTCTTCCACCCAATAGCATCTGAACCAAACAACTGTAGGAAAATTCACTTTGTATCCTGCTAACCCTCCCCCACCCCCTGCAAAAAATATCTATATCTGAGAAAAGGTGCTACCTAAAGGTTAAAAAATAAGCCAAACAGCAAGACACCCAATTAATTCAGAAAAGGACCAACAGCTGTGTGAACTATCAGAAAAATATTACCCAGTACTGCTTTAAGAGACCTCGTCTAACATTTCAGTAACCAAGGAGAAAATTAACAGAAAATTCATAACTGCATTGGAGTAATATTCTCGGTGATACTGTGGCAACATAAGTTTTACCAAGCCTAGGGCTGAAAGGCTTTGTGCTCAAGATCTAGTGTAGACTTGGCAGTGTGCCTTTCAATGATCTAATATGGACAAGTTAAATCTTGACTTGCCTTGGACTTTACCTCCTGCTAAAAGCGCACTACCTTGTCTACACTAGAACCTCACAGCACATCAACTAACCTATGTTAACACAGTCCAAGCATGGCCAGAAAGAATCTCAAGCTTGATCCTGGAAAGCGCTGGGCTGGGTGCATGGCCGGTCTTACTGCCAGGTGGCTCAGGGGGGCTTCCCTGGGCCCCGCTCCTGCAGGGGGGGGGGCACTTGGGGCCCCCAGCTCCCGGCCACTGTCAGTCTCAGCCAGGAAGTGAGGGAGAGGCAGGGCCATGGCAGCAGGTGCCCAGGGAGCCAGTGAGCAGGCCCTGCTCAGGGCCCAGGCCAGCAGTGGTGGCGGATGGGGTAAGTGCCCTGAAAAATGGTTGGGTGGAGGGGAGTGACCCTCTGCCTATTCCCAAGCCCAGGCAGCGCCCTCAGACCAAGCCGGGGAGTGCCCCCTGGGCCAGGGAGCCCCCCCTGGGCCCCGCAATGCCTAAGACCAGCCCTGGCTGGGTAAACTCCTTCCTCTCTGCCTACCTCCCAGCAGCCTCTGCAGGAGCCAACTGCACTCAGTACTGGGCAAAAGTTACAGTGTACACACCATGCACATCCTATGTTCTTGCCAATACCATTATTAACAACACGAATTACAGTCATTCAAGTCTGGGACCAAGGTCAAGTCCTACTGTTCTAGTAACTGTACAAGCAAACAGTGTACAAGCAGGGCCAGTGATGGACACTCCCTACCCCAAAGAACATGCAGTCTTCATAAGCAAGAGAGACTATGGGTATTTTTAAATGAGCAAGACTAGAGGGGGGGTCCATGTCCACTGAGTGGGACAGCCGCAGAGCACTCATGCACATGGAGTGAGTGGAGAGGTATTCTAACGGGTGGCTATCACAGCCATGCAGGCAATCTCCACACACTCCTGCCACCATGAACCAGGTCCGAAGCAACTCATACAGCCAGTCATTGCACTTTTAAGACCTCCCAGTATGGCTGGGGGCTGGACAGGGAGGCAGCAGGGCTGCAGACCTGTCTGTTGGTGTGGGTGGGCATCCCGGTTCAAACGGACCAGGAATGCATGGGTGCCTGTCCCCACGCACTGTTTTGCCTTCTCCTGCATGGAGCACTCCATCTTTTTCTCTGTGCCCATGAGTGGCCATGAGCAGGGGCTGCGTGGGTCACAACAGTGCGCATCCACCCTCACCACTGTCACGAGCGGTCGGGTGGGTGGTTGATGGGTGGCCATTCATGGTTGCGTCTTATTTAAAAACACCATAAGACTACATTCAGATGGGTACACAAACTACCTCAGGACACTTTACTGAACAGTAAACTACCACAGGGTAATTTACACTGAATGTGTTCATATGGAGTCACACATTCCAACATAGCTCTATCCACGGTTGATAGGAGGGGAAATTCCACCTGGATTACACTGAGATCGTTTACCCGTTTAATCTGAGGTATGTATGCTAGTTATCTCAGGATAGCAATGTTATTTATTAATTCATTATTATTATTACTACACCAGCAATGAAGTAGGTCTGAGCCTTGAGGCTTTATAATCTACTGTGGACAAGGGAAGATATACAAGGGGAGAGGCACATAGGGAAAGGCTTGGATACTATTCATGACGCTGAGAACTTACATGTGCCCATGCCTATCATAGGTAGAAGGGGAAGAGAGGGATACTGAAGGATAATAGAATATAAAGAGAAGCACAGATGAGGAATCTATTGTGGGTGGTGAACTAAGGAAAGTCTGACAGAAGAGGTACATTTTTAGGAGGGATTTGAAGCTTGGGAGAGAGAGAGAGCGCGCAGAGATCACTTATTCAGGAGGGAGTTCAGGCATAGGGTGCAGCTGAGCAATGGAACTCCCCTGGTGGGAATGTAGTGAGAAAGGACAATTGGGTTCCTTACCTCGGGAATTGTCCTTCTGTAGACTTGATGGGAGGTTATTCTGACTATGGGAGTGTTCTCCGCATGGTCAGCAGGAGGCAGCACCAAACTTTCATCTGGGCATGCTTAGGGAGAGCACTCCCTCGCTTCCCCAGGAGTATGAAGCCATAGGACCAGGAAAGAACTGAAAGGCAATCAAAGAACAACACAAACCCCATAACTAGCAGGGAAACAATGGCAGGCACAACATGGTACAACAAGAAGGGTACAACATGGACCAGTGGACCTGGAAGACAGGTACCATATGATGGGACAAACAGAGCCAGATCCTGGGGGGGGGGGAGGTGAATAACCTTCCATCGAGTCCACAGAAGGGCAATTCCCCAAGGTAAGGAACCCGATTGTCCTTTCTATGGACTTTCAGTCCAGTTATTCAGACTATGGGAGGTAAAAAGCAGTCCCCTTATTCAGCAATGGGCAGGACAAAGCTTAACAAGTGGGATCCCGTACGCTCTGTAAGACTCTCCTACCAAAAGGAGGCCACTGCAGAGTCTAAGAGGTCAATCTTGTAGTGCCTGGTGAAAGTATGAGGGTTCTTCCATGTGGCAGCTGTACAAATTTTGGATAAAGGAGCCCTCGATTGAAAAGCCCAATTTGTAGCTGCCCCCCAAGTGGAGTGGGCAAGTACTCTAGGAGGGGGAGGCAAGCCAGAAGCCCTATATGCATCGGCAATGCAGGCCGAGATCCAACGGGAGATGACAGCTTTAGAAACTTTATTCCCCTTGGAGCGAGGGTGATAGTTAATCAGGAGCCGGCAGCTACGTTGGAAGGACTCTGTGCGCTCAAGGTAGATTTTAAGAGCTCTGCAAAGGTCGAGGGAATGCCACTGCTTTTCTAACCAGTGACGGGGATGAGGACAGAACGAGGGAAGGATAACTTCCTGAGAAAGGTGAAAGGAGGAAGTCACCTTAGGCAGGAAGGAAGGGTCTGTGCGTAAGACAACAGACTCCTTTCTGAATGAGCACAAGGCAGGGTCCATAGACAAGGTACCAATCTCGGAAACCCTTCTAGCATACGTGATGGCAATGAGAAAGGTTACTCAGTACAGAGAAAGTACAGAGAAACCTCCTGAAGAGGTTTGAAGGGAGGTCCAGTAAGAGCATTAAGCACTACCTTCAGGTTCCAAGACAGAAAACGGTGAATGACCGGGGGGGTGGGGGGGCGATATCTGGCGAGCTACTTTTAAGAATTGCTGGATGTGAGGGTGAGATGAAAGTTGAATCCCAGTACAGTACCCCAGGGTGCTACTGAGAGCAGCCAGGTGCCTAGCAAGGATGTTAGGTTTAAGACCTTTGTCTAACCTCTCCTGTAGGAACTGCAGAACCTGAGCAGTAGAGGGAGATCGGGCAGGAACCTCGTGCATGCGACACCATTTTACAAACACGCCCCAGGTACACTGGTAGATACATTGGGTTGACTTGCATTTAGATGCCAGTAGTGTCGCAATCACGGATTCGGAATACCCCAGGCGCCTAAGGGCTAGGGTCTCAGAGCCAAGCTGTCAGTTTCAGGAATTGTGGCTGTTTGTAAACTAAGGAGCCCTGGTATAGCAGACCTGTCGAGATGAGTAGCTCCATGTGTTCTCCTCTCGATAGATGGAGTAAATCTGGAAGCCAGGGTCTGCGAGGCCAAAAGGGGGCTACTAGGACGACCATGGCTCATTGTAGCTTGCACCTGCATATCACCCTGCTGAGTAGGGGAAACAGAGGGAAGGCGTATAGTATGTCCCAGGGCCACTATTGGTTGAGGGTATTGTGGGCTTCGGCTTGGGGATGACGGTCCCGGCTGAAGAAGCGGAAGTTTTGGCATTGGATGGGGAGGCAAAGAGGTTGAGAACGGGCTGGCTGTAACGGCGGACTATCAGCTGAAATGCTGATTGGTTGAGGGACCATTCACCCGGGTCCAGTTCTCTGCGACTGAGCAAGTCCGCTTCTATGTTGTCGACTCCTCCTATGTGTAGTGCTGACAGAGAGAGGAGGCGAATCTCCGCCCAGCGAAGGAGCCAAGCAGCTTCGGTATGTAGAGAGCATGAGCGGGATCCCCCGATTGTTGACGTACACCTTGGCCATCATGTTGTCTGTGAAGATGATTACACGACGCCTCATCACTTGCCTGGCAAAGCATAGCAGAGCTAGATGGTGTTCAGTTCCATCCAGTTCATGCTGTGAGTTCGTTCCCTGACGGACCAGGTGCCCTGCGTTACATCTGCACCCAAGTGGGCCCCCCAGATGAGTAGGTTGGCATCTGTCATAAGTCTCCCTCGTTCAGGTTCCATGAGGGGGACTCCCTGGGTGAAGTGGAGTGGGTCCTACCACCAATCGAACGAGAGCAGGGCACTCGGACTGACCGAGAGGCAGGCAGGCATGTTGGCAACTATGAGTTTCTGCCATGGTCAAAGCAACTCCTGGAGTGGCCTGGAGTGGAATTGTGCCCTGGAGATGCCGAATGCAGGACACCATGAGGCCTAGAAGGGAGGCAAGAGTTTGTATGGACATTCGTGGTTGTGAACGAAAAACTACTATGAGGCGTTGGATTTTGAGTTGGCATTGTGGAGGGATGAATACTCTGTCCTGGATAGTGTCGAAGATCACTCCCAGGTGTTCCAGTCTCTGAGTGGGCGTAAGGTGACTCTTTCTCTCGTTGATGAGGACTCCGTGGTAGGTCAGGTATTCGATCGAGTGCTGAATGTGGAGGAAAGCGAGATCTTTCGTTTAGGCTCTGATGAGGGGGTCTTCAAGGTAAGGAAATATGGTCATGCCCTCCAGACAAAGGTTGGTGATGAGGGGCACGAGCACTTTGGTGATGGTTTGAGGGGAAGTGGCAAG
>QEPC01006907.1:1015568-1031306 GCA_003113815.1 Sphenodon punctatus
TGTGGATTTAGATGCACCCCTTACTACGCCCGCAGCCTTAAATCAGGCCTCCAACTCACCGCACTTTGCCTGTGACTTAGAGCCCCGCGTGCTGCCTTTCACGCCGCCACCTCCGTTCTGAGGAGACACGTGGCCGGCTTTAGTTTCTCTTCACCGCCCCTTTCGGGTGGCGATCCAATCAGGTGCCCGATCGGCGCTTCTCCCGGCGAGGGTTGCCTAGCAACCCTGGCCGGGTCAGTCTTCATTTCCCGCCATGTGGGCATTTTCTTTTCCACCCCCTCCCCTACTGCAGGGTCATATACTCCTGCAGGGAGGGGGTGCACACATCCAGCCATCGCAAGAGGAGTGGAGGGATGGGACACCCCTCTGCAACCACCCCCCCAATCATCCATGTCGTGCCCCCCTTTCCCGTTGGGAAAGGGGTGCGACAAATTGCCTTCGCAGGCAGGGTGCCCGCAAAGGAGCAAAAAGCTTCCAGGAGCAGCGATGTCGGGGCCGGGCACATGCGTAAGGAACTGGGACCGCTATGGCGCTCGGAGCACCTACACCAGCAGGCTTGCAACAGGATGCAGCCTGAAGTACATAAGGAGGATGCTAAGCCTAGCTCCTCACCGGTAATCAGCGCATGCTGAAAAGACTGGCCTGGTGCAGCTTGTTGTGACTTGGGCGTAGTGTAGACTGTGTGTGTATGTGCGTGTGTGAGTGTATCTGCGTGGGTGGGTGGATGCGTGTGTGTGAGTGCGCGGTACAAGGGTGGAGGGGTGCCCCCATAGGCCCTGTTGTCTGTAGATTTTGGGGGGCCATCTGTTGTCTGTAGATTTTGGGGGGCCATCTCGGTGATTCCATGGCCTTTCCCTCCCTGTCCTGGTTGGGGAATAACTTGTGTTTGTCTGTCACCCTGTGTGCCTCTATGGGATCACCCATGTTTGTCTGTCACACACCCCCTCCCCCCGGTATCTCTGTGGGATCCCGTCTCTACCACCCTCTTGCACTGTACATATCTCCCCTGGGCAAGGGAGTCTTGTGGCATTCGCTCTGGTTTCCGTACCCTGTGATGATGGCGGCAGGATCCGGTTTCCGGATCTACGCCACCCTTCGATCCTGAGGGTTTGTTTTCCACGGAGGGCTGCCACTGCAACACCCTGGGGTAAGTGTTCCCTATTTGTTCCTTCCTTTTCCCTGACCCTCACAAACAATGGAGCCAGTGGATGTGGGTGGATTGTAGAAGTACTGATCTCCAAGTGTTTGCCATGCAGTGAAACACATGAATAAGGACACTTCTGGAACTAGATAGTCTCAAATGGCTAGCCTGGATATTAACCCTCCTTTTTGTACAGCTGCTTTGGAATACAAAGGAACAAAAGTTTACATAAACAAGGGCTGCTTGGTGTGCAGTTTATGCAAACCTTTTTCACATCAAAAACCTAAGTAAGAGTTTTATCAACTATGTGTAACATCCATTCTATTGGTATCCAGGCGTATTAGTAGCATGCTAGTACATACTATTAAGTAGCATAATTTGAGTGAGAGCCCTGGCTGTAGCTGAATATTAAAAATCAAGCCCCTCTTTCTGTTCCTTGTGTCATTAACCAATCTTTCACTTGCTTGTCCAGGGGAGAAAGGAGAAACGTAGGGAGGACAGAAATAAAAAAGTGAGAAAAGTAGAAGGAGAGGCAGGTAGTTTTAAAAAAAAGAAGAAAGAAAGAAAAAGAAAAATAGCAGAAAAAGAGAAAAGAAAAAAGTCAGTAACAAAGGGTCTAATTCTGAAAAATGCTGAGAAACTCAAACAAGGTTCTGAGTGCCGTTAAATCCCATTGACCTTCATTGGAATTCGAGCGTACTCATCACTTTGCAAGATCAGGAGCAGGAGAGAAAGGCAGGAGGGAAAGAAGAGAAGACAAGCTAGAAATTAAGGTGACAATTCAGAGGGAAAGAATCTGGTAAGACTGGAAAGGTGAAGTAAATAAACCCAACAAAAACAAGCAAAAAAGAGAAAGAAAACAGATCACAGTGAAGAAAAGTGCATCGGAAAAAAGACAGAAAATTCCAGAGAGGCGGAGGCCTGAGGGTTGCCTGGAGACAGAAAGGAACAAGAAAGGACGTGTATAAGAAAAAGGAAGCTGGGAAGAAAGTGACAGATGGCAGTAGGGACAAATAAATGGAAACGAGAAACACAATGCTAATATAAATAATATTTCCCTAACCTTTAACTTCCACTGTGGGTATGTTGTTGCAAATGGTCGATGATGGGGGGGTTGTGAAACAGCTGGTACCCTCCACTATAGAAGATAACAGGATATTGGACAAGGTGTGGTCTGTTGGTCTGATCCAGTAAGGCGACTGCTATTTTTCTATTACAGAAAAACAGTGTACAATATTTCTATTACTTTGTCTTTTTTTTCTTTTCTTATTATTTTCTTAAAGTTAATGGATGCCAAATGAATGTCTAACTTAAGTCTCAGTTTTAAAAAAGTTTTTTTTTCTTACAATCATTATCTTGTGTCTACTAAATTGGCACAGTGGATTATAATTTACAAAGGAGATAACATTATCCCTCTTTTATTTATGGGGAAACGAAGGCTGTGAGAGAGAATGTGACTCGCCTAAGATGATGTAGCAAGCCAGTGGTAGAGTGCAAGTATCTAGAGCAGTGTTCCCAAGCTTTTTGCTGATGTGACCTCATCTTGAGACTTAAATATAATTCCATGGTCCTAACAGCCACAAAAACATGCAACATACATCATCAGTGGTGTAGCATGGGTGTGGCCCAACCAGGCTCATGTCCCAATTATGGGTCCTTCTAAGGGCAAGGGTCGTGGGCCCCCTAAGTGGTGTCCCTCTTAAGGAGGCTCCTGGCCAGTCTTAACCTTCTCCTGCAAAGGCAGAGATGTTGCCCTGGCTCCCGAGACCCAGCAGTCCTCTGGAGTGGAAGCAACCCTGCCAAGACAGAAGTTAAAAGTGAGTGTGAACTTGGCCAGCACTACATTGCTGCCCGCTCTAGACCAAATTCTGGGATTTTGTTTGTTCCGATTTTTGGTCAGGATGGACCAGTTCATGCATTCCAATCAAAAACCAGATTGGGCAATATTTCATCTGATTCCAAATGGAATTGGACAAAACATTTTGTGCAAAAAAGCATCACTACGTATGCGCAAAATGACCACAGCCCTTATCCAAAAAGGCGGTGGTAGCGTCAGTTCCATTTTGGGTATGGGCTGAGGCCATTTTGTGCATGTGCAGTGGCATATTTTATTTATTTATTTATTTTCAGTTGGAAATTCCAAATCATAAAAAGGATAGCTGTTCCGTTTTCATGGTAATGCTCCGTAAAAAAGGAACAGCTATTCCGAACCACCCCAGACTGCTCTGAAAACTTCCTTATTGGCAGGGACCTTTACAAGCAGCTGAGTGATGCTAGAAAATTTTCAGAGTGGTCAAGGGCAGAGTGTTGGCCTTTGTTCCTTCCCCTGCTCACTCTGAAATTTTCCTAGCAGTGCTCAGTCCACTTGCAAAGGGCACCTTAGAGTCCAGGGTCTGGGCTTAACTGAGCCCCCTCACTCCATCCAAGTTATGCCCCCTGCATATCACATATCAATAGGGATAGCGAGACCATCTACTGATAGTGTGATCCTCACCTTGGGGTCATAACCCAGTATGGGAACTTCTCTTCATCGTTTTATCACTTTATATACTTTCATATCAGCGTAGAAAAAGTAGGGTTTTCCATGTTGGTCCCAAATATAGGCACTAGAGACAAAGCAGTAAAGTGATATCTTTTATTGAACCAACTACAGTTGGTGGAGGTATGTAAGCTTTCGGTCTGAAAGCTTGCATACCTCCACCAACTGTAGTTGGTCCAATAAAAAATATCACTTTACTACTTCGTCTCTATATTTTGTATACTTAGCCCTACTTACCAGCTCTTGTAATTCATTGGTCTGTCCCCTGATCCCCACCCTCTCATTCTGCTAATGTGCTACTTCTCACACAAATGCCTCATTGTTTACCTCCACACTGCTGCATAAACATTAAATGGCCTCTTGGATCTGCTAGGCCATAGCGATCTCCTTCGAAAGACACAAACCTCTAAGAAATAAGTAATTTGTATTGGCAATGCTTAGCAAGAGAGATAGGTTCTCTTCCCTAGATCTTTCTAGCAAGTTCAGTTCTCTAGAACTTTGGAACTGTGAAGCAGTGAATCAAGATAGTCTCTGTATATTTACCAATGTGATCTTAGCATTGTTAAAGTTGTCATCCCTTCCCATTTCTCTCATTATTTGCTATACTCCCTAAACACATCTTATAGGTTCATCATCATCATGAAAACTGCAATGTCTAATGACTCCAGTGGGCTCTGCAGGAGCACATGGATCTGCCTGTGAATCATATTGCAGAATTTGGGCCGTAGTCCTTTAGAAAAAGATATTATGATCTATTTTCTAGTGCCTAGAAGAATGGAAACCTCACTCCTATATCATAATAATATATGAACTTCTATGATTGTATATACTTTTTCTATTGTTTAACCAGCAGAAATATGAATACTATTTCTCTCAGGATGGCTTTATGCCTATCAGCATGCACATTAGCATCAGAACCAATGGGTTTCTCTGCTCAAAAGTGCAGATACCGTACTTTAACAGTGCACATCTTTAATTTAAACATTGGAAGTCGAGGCTACGAACCTGTGATAATTCCAGTTTAAGGATATGACTAAAATATATGCGGATTGTGGATATCCTATTTTTAAATGGTGTGAAGGAAGCAACAACAAACTTCTTTAACACAAGATGCAAAACCTTGTTCTTTAGTCTAGAAGCAAGGCTAAAAGCTATGGCTAAAACAAGTAGTAAAATGGTACAATGTTGAAGAAGTTCTGGAGCCTTAATCCATTTGTCACAAAGCAGGAACATATTTTTCACCAATTCCTGGCTTCAGTGTTAATTGGGTAAAGTCCCCTTCGCCACCAAAATGACGGCAACGGGGTAATTGTTGCACCCCCACCCTCTTGGGAGAGGCGCAGAGAGGTGTCCTTGGCAAGAGGGCTCGGTAGAGAGCCCTCCTTGGCTGAGATTGGGTTGCTGTGGCGACCGTCCCGGAGCGAGGTCACGCATGCGCGCTTCGTGGGACCTTTGAGGGACCCTCCCCTTTTAGGAGGGGTGAACCTCTGTGTTGCCGGGTGGAAGCGGCATTCCAGAATTGGCGGGCAAAGAGTCAGCAGCAACTAATTGCTGCTGCTCTTCAGCGCAACCATCGGCGTTTGAGAGGGCAATGGAGTGCCCTAACAAGAGTGGTGGCGGGGGAATGAAAAAGAAAACACCACCTACCTGACAGGGGTCCACAGACAGGGAGACCGCACCACCACCACCCGGACCGTCGACGAGAAAGGTGGTGAGATCCTCCCAACCCGGGCCACCATGTTGGAGCAGGTCCAAGAGTGCGATGCTCTGTTGAGGGCTCGAGCCCCGCTCCCGACGGTGGAATCCCCAGGGTTAGGACCAAGGGCAGTAGGGCCTTTAGGCCTGGTCCCCGGTGTGGGGATAAGCGGCGCGACCAGTAGCGGGGAAATGGGGGGAACTTCCCTTGTACCCAGGAGGCGGGAGAAGAGGACAGCATGGCCCCCAGCCCGCTACAGGGACAGGGACTATATAGGCAGCCCCTATCAGGCCCATCAGTACAGTAGCCATCAAGGGGAACAAGAAGGCTCCAGAGGGCCCATGCAAAGGGGTGCAGCGAACATTCAAGCGACCCAAGAGTCGGGTGTGGGGGAACACCCTGGTGCATCAACCACCCTGGTAAACATAACGCCCCTACTCAATCCAGGGTACTGAGGTGAGGCAGCCACGCATGTTAGGAACCTGGCGCAGTCATGCGGGGGGGGGATACCTACGGGGTCCCCGACCTTGCCCAGTTCCAGGAACAGGGTCCGCCCCTGCATGGAACCATGCAGCAGGGCCCGGGGCTCGCACAGGGTACCCCTAGTGGGGGGCCCATTCCCCCTCTCTTGTCCAGGTTACCGGGCCACCCCCAGCAGCTCGAAGACGGGTTGAGGCCAGAGAAGCACGCGAGCAGGGAGGCGATGAAGAAATCTGGAGGAGGATCCATGCCATTGAGGAAGAACTGCGTGGAGAAGGAAGGAGAATAACAGCAGGAGTGGGCATTGTGGCCCCAGAACAATGAATGGCTTCTGTGAGGAGTATACAAGGTGAGCAAACCGTAGGAGGATGTATATAAGGGAGTAGAGGGATACATGATAGGTCGCCTGTGCAAACGGATGCATTAACAATGGCCAGCAGAGAAGGGATAAGAGAGTTGCTAGGGGGAGCCCAGGCAGCGGGGGGGCGCCAGCGACCGCGGGTGGGACCCCGCAGTTGGTGTGTTTGGATGGAGGTTGGGCATGGGTGACCCCGGTACCTCCCCCACCTGAAGGGGCAACAGGGAATGCTCAAATATGGACAGGCCATGCTGGGGGGTAGAGACCCGAGACCATGGGAGGGACATCACAGACAACAAGGCACAGTTTGGGTTGGGGCCAAGCATTGTCAGAACCAGGCCACCTAGGGGCGGCACAGGGAGTTGAAAGGGCCAGTGCAGCCAAAAAAAAGTGCAGACACACCTGCGGCAACTGGTACCGGGGCGAAGGATCAACCGAGCACCCGCCCTCACCCACCGCCAGGTGGGGCCATACCCTGTGTGGCAGCGTCATTTGGGGCACATTTACTACCTGCAGTAAAAAAAAAGATCTTAAAAAAGGGAATATGTCAACATTTATGCCCTCTTGTTCAGTGATCAGATTCTGGATCACTCCGAGCCCGAGGAAGGAAAAGAGAAGTTCTAGCGTCCCAAAGCCGACCGGAATTGGGCCAATTGGACGTCTGCATTCTCTGTATACATGGGGGTCATACTATAGGCGGACCCTAGTTGGGGGCTCGAGCTCCATAAATACGCAGACATTGTTCGGCATGCGTATGGAACGGGGCCGGTGGGGGCATTGTTGCGTTATGATGAGGCATTCCACCACAGGGCGGCCACCACACCCGGGCTCCGATGGGATGTACATGCTCCTGACTTGTGGTTAGAGTGCATGGTTGACGTAACAAAGGCCCCCAGGGCCGACAGTGGCCATCCCCTGGTCCGGGGCGGGGTGGCATGGGGGCACAACTCTTTTCGAGGGGATGGCCGATGGGGTGGCCAGAGCAGCGCTAGTCCCTGCTGGGAATTTAATAAGAGGGGCCGATGCTATCGGCAGATGTGCAGGTTCCAGCATACATGCTCTAACTGTGGAGGAGGACACCCAGCAATCAATTGCCTCAGACCAGGGCAAAAGGGAGGAAAAAGGGGTTATCCCCAGGGGGGAGGGGCCACAAAAAGAGGCCCCAGCTCCTCTGTGGGGCCATGTAGCTCAAAAGGGTCTGACCCCAATCAAAATTGAAGAGTTAGAAAGGGCTCTGCAGCGCCACCGGCATAGGGCAGAAGTTAGGTATATAGTCCAAGGTTTTAGGAAAGGTTTCGTTATACCAGCGGTTTTTGTTGAACAGCAAATGAAAGTAAAGAACCTTAAGTCAACAATAGGGATGGAGGAAATAAGTGTTGGGAAAAATCACAAAAGAATTACAAGAAGGAAGAGTTGCTGGCCCCTTTGATTGCCCACCCATGGGGAACCTGGTTGTGTCTCCTTTGGGTACTGTCCCTAAGAAAGCCAAAGAGGAATTTCGCTTAATCCATCACTTGTCCCACCCTCGAGGTAGTTCGGTCAATGATGCCATCCCTGGAGGAACGGCGCATGTGCGAATAGGAGCAGACGCGCTTCCCGACGCTCCTCTCCCCGCGCCGACAAAACCCGAGAAAAAAAAAAAAAAAAAGCAAAAATCAGAGCCCCAAAGGAAGGTAAGGGAGGATGGGGAAGTCAAAAGGGCCCCAGGAAAACAAAACGGGGATCCTGACTGTGGAAAAAATGTTCCAGCCTAAAGCAGTAGCCCCCCTCCCCCAACGGGCAGATAGCGGAGCCAAAATGGCGGCCGCAACTGACACCAGTGTGGAGGAGCCCACACTAGAAAAGGAGGGAACAGTAACCGACAGGGAGGATAAAATACTAGCAATATTAAATGAAATTAAAGCTGGTATGGCTGCTGCAGAGATAGCTAGGGAGAGACAGATGGCAGAAATCATCAAGCTGCAGCATGCAGACCAGCAAAATAAAAAGAAAGCAGAGGTTTTAACAAAAAAAAAAAATACTGCTGAAAGCAGAATATCTGCCCTGGAAGACAGCACCCTAAGTGGCCAAGACCAGCAAGCCACAATTATGAACTTGATAAAAACGCTGGAAGCAAGGTGCGAAGACCAGGAGAACAGAGCGAGAAGATCTAATCTAAGGTTGGTGGGCATCCCTGAAAATGGGGAAGGGAAAGACACTATACAATACATCTGGAAAATGTTGGAAACCTTGTTCCCCGGGGAGCCCAGTATCCACAAACCAAAAATTGAACGAGCGCATAGAGCCAGCAGACCCAAGCCCAAAGAAAATGAACCCCCCAGAGCCATAATCATAAAATTTTTGGAATTCCAGCAAAAAGAAAAAATCCTAAGACTGGCCCGGGGTAATAAATCTTTGGAGTATAACGGTCTCAAAATAAAGCTGTTCCCAGACTACGCAGGAGAGACAATGAACAAACGCAGAAAATGGGCAAAGTATTTTATAGAATTAAATCAAAAGGAGTTGAAACCTCAGCTGTGGTTCCCTGCAAGGATGACTATTCTCTGGAAGGGCAAGAGAAAGATATTCCTGGAGCCAAGCGAGCTAGAAGGATTTTTGGCTAAGCAAGGTCGTGATCAGGAACCTACTACTTGAAAAACAAAGTCTATACTTCAGAGTAAAGGACAAAAAGTGGACAGGTTTTTCACAATGTGCTTAAATTATGAGCATGAAACAAGGTGATTTTATAGATATAAGTAACAGATTCTGTGTTAAGAAATTGGATAAGGTGTTAATGTTTTCAGTAATATTAAATAATAATATGAAACGGGTTTATATGAAATTTAGGAAGGGGCTAAAACCCTTAAATAAAGTAAAAAATAAAGAAAAGTGGGGGGGGGGGGGGGGAGAGGGAGATAAGGTAAAAAAGCCTTAAAGTAAATTACAAAAGAGAATCAGTTCCCCCAATAGAGAGAATTACTCTCACTACAGTTGTGAATGTATATAGTTTGTTAATAGTTAGAACGGGTCAGGTATTCAAGAAGGGAAAGCAGGAAAGAATAAGGAGATGCTTGGGGGGGAAAATTATTAAAATGTTATGGCAGTAGAGCTTAAGGTGATGACCCTAAATGTAAAGGGCCTAAACGAACCTATAAAACGCAAAAGAACTATGAAACTGATTAGGGATGAAGGAGCAGACCTGTGTTTTTTACAAGAAACTCACTTTAAGGAAAAAGATAGCCTAAGATTTAAAGATAAATACTTCAGTAAAATATATACCGCATGTGATCAGCAGGCAAAAAAAGCTGGAGTTCTAATTGGAATAAAAGCAAACAGGGCGTTCATGCTGGAGAATATCTATAAAGATGTAAAGGGAAGATGGCTTATTATAGTAGGAGAACTAGAAGGAAAAACTACAACGTTAGTCAATATATATGCCCCTAATAAAGACACGTATGAATTTGTCAGGAGCACACTACCCCTAATTGAAAAACACAGGAAAGGGAGATTAATCATACAGGGAGACTTTAATGCTAGCTGGACAGAAAGGGATCACTCCAAAAACAAACCCCCAAGGAAATGGCAACTAAACCTTGAGAGCCTGCTAAAGGCCTACGACCTAGTAGATCTGTGGAGGTACACACACCAAACAGAGAGAGATTACACATTTTACTCACCTGCACATAATACATATACCAGAATAGATTATTCCTTTATGTGCATGTCAGAGCTGCATGAATGTAGAACATGCAACATTAAGGCCAATATAATATCAGATTATGACTCAGTTATCACAGAAATAAAATGGATAGATGGGCCTACAGAGAAACGAAACAGCAACTGGCAGCTGTCCAGGGGCTGGCTAAAGAACCTGTTTTTCCTAGAGCAAACCCAAGAGGATCTCAAGGAATACTTTGAGCTTAATGTCAGTAGTGTAGACTCAATGGCCACGGTATGGGAGGCAGCAAAAGCAGTGATGCGAGGGAAAATGATAGCGTTAAAAGCAAAACTATGCAAGCAGAACAGGGAATACTTAAAGGAGTTATACAGGGAACTAAAGGCAGTGGAGGCATCGAATAAAACCAACCCCTCAAAACAAAAAGCAAGGAAAATTACAGCAATAAAAGAACAAATCAATCAGAAAGAGATAGAAAAAACCACAGCACAGCTCAAACGCATTAAAGGATTTTATTTTACTTATAGCAATAAAACAGGAAGGACATTAGCAAGATTAGTTAAAAAACAAAACAAAAAGTCCCGTATAAGCTCCCTTCAGTTGGCAGACGGGACTAGAATAGTAAAGGACGAGGAGATCCAGCAGGAGTTCTTCAAGTATTATCAGTCTTTATATGCATCTTCTAATCCAGATCCTAAAAAGATAACAGAATTTTTGAATAAATATAAGCTACCCAAACTAAATGCAGATCAAGTTCAGTTTCTAAATAATCCATTACAAAACGAGGAAATAGAAGGAATAATTAAAAATCTAAAGAACAATAAGGCAGCGGGTCCCGATGGACTGCCAGCAGAATTCTATAAAAAAACAGTAAAAATAGTGAGCCCCCATTTAACAGACACATATAATGAGATTCTAAAGACAGGAAGGCTCCCTAGTTCATTCTACGAGGCAAATATTACCTTGATCCCAAAACCAGATAGACCCAGGGATAAATGTGAAAATTATAGACCTATATCGCTCCTGAATGTAGACTTCAAAATATTTTCTAAGGCCCTGGCAAACAGATTAGCAGCGATTATAAGAGAATTGATTCACCCAGACCAAGTAGGTTTTATTCCCACAAGGCAGGGACCTGACAATGTCCGTAGAGTAATCAACATAATGCATCGCCTTAGTAAAACGCAAGAACAAGCAGCGGTTATCATGCTCGATGCGGAGAAAGCCTTTGATAGGACAGAAATTAAATGTGTAGAGCAAATAATGAATGGCATGGGTTTTAGAGGGGCCTTTATTCAGTGGGTTAAAGCAATATATAAAGAACCAAAATCAAAATTAATAGTAAATAGTGGACTCTCAGAACCTTTTAATTTAGCTAGAGGAACAAGACAGGGATGCCCCCTCTCTCCTCTATTATTTGACTTAACTCTCGAAGTCCTAGCAATAGCAATAAGGCAAGATACTGAAATAAAGGGGATACAAATTAATGCTAGGGAACATAAATTAGCAATGTTCGCTGATGATACAGTGCTATTTATAGGGGACCCAATGACTTCCACTCCACCTCTATTGAAACTAATAAAAGAATTTGGAGATATATCGGGGTACAAAATAAATGAGTCAAAATCATATGCATTAATCTATGGGCAAAATGAGCAACAGAGACTAGGTATCAAAACAATACTCCCGTATCCGGAGGAGAAAAAGGTAGTAAAATATCTTGGAGTAAGGATACCCAAACAGTTAAATCATATATATAAGGAAAATTTCCTAACCCTCCCACAACAACTAAGTAAAGAGGCAGTAGAGTGGAAAGATCTACCATGCTCATGGCTGGGACGGGTGAACCTGTTTAAAATGATACTACTCCCAAAGATTATCTACAAAATGCTAGCGCTGCCCATCCAGCTCCCAGAAAATTTCTTTAAAGAATGTGATAAGCTAATGAGAGAAATAATATGGAAAGGGAGTAGGCCGAGAGTCAACAAACAAACACTAATGAGGACAAAGGAAAAGGGGGGCATAAACCTCCCGGACATGCGCCTGTATCATAAGGCAGCAACACTAGGAGCTTTAAATAGCTGGTACCACCAGCCAGAGGAAGCAACATGGGCTGCAATGGAACAGCAGGCCTTGTCACAGCATAATCTAAAGAACATAATAGCAGATGAAGGTACTCCCAATAAAAAGGTATGGCAGGAGCACCCATTCGCGTGGGCCACATGGTCAGCCTGGCAGAGTATAATCAGAAAGATTAAAGTTAGCCCAAATCAATTTCCATACTCACCTATTGATCTCCTAAGCCTGAAAAAATATCGACAGGCCCAATATCTAAGGGAAAAATTGAAAGAGAAAGGATTAGTGAAAATCAGCCACATAATAAAGGATAAGGGAATATATAGCAGAAAAGAGTTAGAGAAGAAAATTGAATCGAGAATAGACCCATATGAATATATACAACTCAAACATGCACTAGTCAACACAAAGAAACAAAAGGAAAACTACATAAGAGAATCCACCACGATAGAGAAAGTATTATTTGAATGCACAAACATAAAAGGGAGATTAGCAAGAATATATAGAACATTAAAAGACATATGGTACCCCAAGAATCCCACATACATACAAAAATGGAGGGAGGAATTGAATATTGAAATAACAGAGGAGGAGGAAGCCGAGATTATTGATTATATGAATAATAATGCATCTTCATTAGAAATCAAAGAATGCCAAATTAAACTAACGACAAGATTTTATATGACACCAATGCAATTTAGGCATGTAGAGGGAGGGGGGAGAGGACTATGTTGGAGAGGCTGTGGGGAACTAGGAACACAGAGACATTGCTGGTGGGACTGCGACCGAGTACAGCCTCTATGGAGAGCAGTTTGGGGGGAAATGGAGGCCATGACAAAACTCACCGTGCCATATAGACCGGAGGTGGCTCTGCTGGGCCTATTTCCCGCTGTAGGGGCCCTGCGGAAACACCGAGACTCTTGCTCAGTTTTCATCCAGGCTGCAAAGAAGGTCATTGCGCTGCATTGGAAAGATCCAGAGGAATTGACTGAAGGAGAATGGATGAATAGACTCTGGTACCACCTTACAATGGAAAAGATATCGGCGAACCTACTAGATAAGAAAGAGGCATATGCAGCAAGGTGGTTCCCGTGTGTATGTGTCATGACACAGGACAATCTGCCAGAAGACCAACGAGCATGTCTATTTGATTACTATATATGAGAAGGAACTAACAATACAGCATATGAATACTTACCTGAACCCAACAGTTAATACAGTTAAAGTTTATGGTTATGAGTTTATATTTATATGATTACACTAGCGTGTACTAATGTATGTAAAGTTATCTAAATAAAAGAAAATTGTTTTAAAAAAATAAATTAAAAAATGATGCCATCCCTAAGGAGCTATCAACCATCAAATACGCGTTGTTTGATGATGCGGTAGCCAAAGTTAGAACCGCAGGGAAGGGAGCACTCTTGGCAAAATGCGATGTGAAATCAGCATTTCGATTGTTGCCAGTGCACCCTAAGAGTTTCCATCTCCTCAGTTTTCAATTCCAGGGTTGTTGTTATTATGACCGGGCTATGCCGATGGGGTGCTCAATTTCCTGTTCGGTTTTTGAACGATTCAGTACCCTAGTGGAATGGGTCTTTACACGAAGGCTTAGTAGAGGAGCTGTAACAAAATATCTGGACGATTTCCTTATAATTGGTGCTCCAAAGTCAGGCGAATGCGCTGCTGCCTTGCGGTTGTTCCAAGAGGTAGCGGCAGAGCTAGGCATTCCCCTGGCTCCCGAAAAAAACGAGGGGCCAACGACAAGACTTACCTATTTGGGTATTGAATTGGACACTGAAGCCATATCCTCCAGATTACCCATAGATAAGTTAGCAGGTCTTCGGGGTAAGATTAGCGAGTGTTTGGCGGCCCACAAGGTCACCGTCCACGTCCTCCAGTCCTTGGTTGGGAGTTTAAATTTTGCTTGTTGGGTGGTTGCCCCTGGGAGGGCATTCTTGTCCCGTTTATATGAAAAATTGAAAGGGGAATTACCTTCCCATTTCCGCATACGGGTCACCAGCGAGATGCGCCAGGACTTACGGGTGTGGATGACTTTTCTAGAGGGTTTTAACGGCGTTAGCTTCTGGAGGGAGCTATGACTTCTTCAAGCCAAGTTGCAGGTCCAATCAGATGCATCAGGAAGGGCAGGTTTTGGCTTATACTTTAGAGGATATTGGTGTGACGTACCATGGCCCAGTGAATGGCACCAGGCTGGGGTCATTAGGGATCTCACCTTTTTAGAGTTATTCCTCATAGTGGTAGCAGTACTCTTGTGGACCAAGTTATTCACCAACCGGACGGTAGTTTTCTGGTGTGACAACTCCACCGTTGTCCACGTAGTCAACTCCTTCTCCTCACAATCCTCGAGGGTCATGACACTGGTTCGAGCATTGGTCCTGGCAGGTTTGAAAGACAACATCCTTTTCATTGCACGGCACATCCCTGGAATCGACAACGGGATAGCAGATGCCCTTTCTCGATTCCAGATGGACCGTTTCTGGGAACTGGCACCGGAAGCACGAGCAGAACTGGACCTTTTACCACAAGGGATCTGGAACCTTGGGAGGTAGAAATGCAGACTGTCGTCCAAGGGGCGCTAGGCCCTCGAACACAGGCTGCATACGGTATGGCCTTTCAGAATTTTCAGGGATTCAGGGCAAATAAAGGTTGGGGGATGGGTTCCCCATACCAGAAGCGGAAGTTCTCAAATTTGTGTTAACCCTGCACAAGCGGGATTTAGCTGTAGGGACTATAGTTAGCTAAGTCACGGCCATCAATTTTGTCAGCAAGCTGAAAGGTTTTCCACCACCCCCGACAATGGCTTCTACATAAAACACATGCTGGAGTCATGGGCAAGGGAGCAGACTGCAGTTCACAGACTGAGCGCCCCCATAACATCACCCATACTTGCCCGATTGGTCACTGCCCTAACCGACGTTTGCTATAATAATTATGAAGTCCAACTCTTCCAAACAGTGCATGCCATCATGTATTTCGGTGGTTTTAAGAGTTAGTGAAGTGGTGAGTAGATCCGCCAGGGATTTGTCCCGTACGGCCTTTTGTCTGGAAGATTTGGAGGCATTGCAGCCCAGAGTTATACTACGGCTTTGCCGATCAAAGACCGATCAGAGGGGGCATGACCAAGGGGTAGAAACTTACCAAGGGGAACCACAGGCAATATGCCCTGTGACTCAGATGCAGAGGTACATGGCAATCTGACCAAGCTCCCCGGGAGCGTTATTTATTCACCTGTCGGGCCTAGTGGGCACAACTTATCAAGTAACAGCAATTCTCCAGGCAGCACTAAAAAAGATCGGCCTACCAGCACAGAAATTCAGCTCTCATTCCTTTCGTATTGGGGCAGCAACGACGGCAGTGGCTGCTGGTTTGCCTGAGTCCGCTATCCAAGCCATGGGAAGATGGCAGTTGAACGCATATAAGAAATACATACGACCATATCCTCACTAACAATTTCCCGTTTATTCCTACCAAGACACAGGGCTACCAGGGTTACTTGAGAGGAGATGTGGACCATCGGCCATAGCCTCGTACTGTGGGCAGGTGCAGCTGCTGCAACTTCAAAGTAGGGATCACATTTAGGCCTCGCCAGTAAGGCGCACGTTAGTTGGATGGGTAGGAGCGTTTGCACTGACAACAGCTCCTCCCTACGTTGAGAGGTTTGGGACACCTGCCCTCACCAGGATTTGTAGTCAGGGCCCCGATTCTTCTGCAAAAAAATTTCTGAAATTCTGCGACCGAAAATGGAAAATTCTGCGACCGAAAATGGAAAATT
>QEPC01006907.1:1036107-1058588 GCA_003113815.1 Sphenodon punctatus
ATTTTACAATTATGAAACTAATTTATTATCATAATTTGACAAGGAACAATTGTGTCAGAGTAATTTAAGTCTGTTTCTACATAACTTCATTGTGTAAAACGAATTGTATAATGTGTACACTCACGTTATTTACTTCATTGTATGAACTGTACACAATTTGTATATATGTAAAGAACAGACTTAAATCACTCTGACAAAATTGTTCCTTGTCAAATTATGATAATAAATTAGTTTCATAATTGTAAAATGTGCAAGTGTATATCTGCTCCTCCGTTATAGCTGGGGGAGTATTCCTTAGCACGGCCACCTCTAGACTGTACATCGGCCTTAACGTTATCAAGTTTCCCCATACCTTCAGCTGCCCTTTTATATTAATTAAATACTGATTCATATCTGAAATTTTAGTTAACATCATAAAAACAGTTTGAACTGTTAAATTGCATTGGGCTTCTAAAAATTCCTCATGCTGCATAGTCAGGGAGCAATGGGGTAGAGTAAAGTGGGAATTATCTAAAATCTTCCCACCAGATCTAGTCGGAGTGGCATAATCACCAAATTGGCCAGTGGGTGGGAGAATCTACAGCAAATCTTGCAGGGCAAGACCATCTGAGACAAATATCTCATCTTTATTCCCTTGAAAAAAAGTAAAAGAATTGGCCTGTTTGAACAGAGAAAGGGATGCCTCAGGAAGTTGCGACGATACTTCAGAAATAAAGTCAGTGATTTTCGCCTACTTAGAGGACGGAATGTCTACTATTTGAGAGAGAGGAGAGGGAACCCTTTCGTCTCTTTTTCTTCTCCATAGGGGCGGCTGTTAAACAGACACAAAATATAACCCCAATGCAAAATGTGCCCTAAAGTAAACACTCCCTTTCTAAATCAACTGGCAGTTAAAAGGCTCTAAACTACAACACCGAGACCCAAAGAGAAAGAAAACACAAGTAACAGAACGCCAAGCTAGGCTGCCGCCCCAGTGCCCCACCGGCACCTAAGGCCGCACGCACCCTTGCGCACGCAGCCCTTAGGTGTGCTGGTGCCAGCACGCGCCTATGGCGCCGCCTTGGCAGAGGCGCGCCTTATGTAGCCACTGCTGCAAGAGTCAATTAGTGCTGAGAATGCAGCTCGTGGCATCTCTCCGCCGTCAGCTCACACCCCTCTGCTCTGTCACAGGACCGCCTTGTTAGAGGCGCACCTTATGTACCGCTGCTGCCAGAGTCAATTAGCACTGGGAACGCAGCTCCTGACGTCTCTCCGCCCTCAGTTCATACCCCTCTGCTCTGTCACAGCGGATCAGTTTGAATTAGTGTCACCGACCGATGCAGACAATGTGACTGGAGTGGTGGGGGTAAGCAGTTGTGAACCTGTGGGATTATTTCTGGCTGGNGTGTGCTGGTGCCAGCACGCGCCTATGGCGCCGCCTTGGCAGAGGCGCGCCTTATGTAGCCACTGCTGCAAGAGTCAATTAGTGCTGAGAATGCAGCTCGTGGCATCTCTCCGCCGTCAGCTCACACCCCTCTGCTCTGTCACAGGACCGCCTTGTTAGAGGCGCACCTTATGTACCGCTGCTGCCAGAGTCAATTAGCACTGGGAACGCAGCTCCTGACGTCTCTCCGCCCTCAGTTCATACCCCTCTGCTCTGTCACAGCGGATCAGTTTGAATTAGTGTCACCGACCGATGCAGACAATGTGACTGGAGTGGTGGGGGTAAGCAGTTGTGAACCTGTGGGATTATTTCTGGCTGGGGTAGAAAAAGCTCCCTTTTGGGAGGGTAGGTTGTTGGACGTCATCAAAATTTCGGTTCTCTGGCCCCTGCTTAAGTAACCATCTTTGGACACTGACTCCCCAGCCAGCTATCGCTTGGTCTCTAATCTTAACTTTTTAAGGAAGTTTATTGAATGGGTGGTTGCCCAACAGCTTCAGGCTCATCTCAAACCCATGGAATTCCTGGACCCATTTCAGTCAGGTTTTCATCCAGGGTATAGCATGGAGACTGTAGCCTTGATTGATAATCTACGCCTGGAGATCAACAAGGGGAACTGTGCCCTGCAGCCTTTGATATGGTTAATCAAAAGGTGTTGTTGACACGACTGCAGGACCTGGCAGGGGTGCGCACGACTGCTCGAGTCATTCTGTTCGTTCCTATCCAGGAGGCCACCACGGGTGGTGATGGGAGCTTGCTCATCATCCCCCAGGACCTCCCCTGGGGGGCCCTGCAGGGTTCCATCTTATCTACCCTTTTGTTTAATGTGTATCTGAAGCCTCTGGCCAAGATCATTTGGAGGGTTGGAGTGAAGTGCCATGTGTATGCTGATGACACCTAGCTCTACCTCTCTTTTTCATCCAACCCAGGTCCTGCAGTCTTGGTGCTTCCCTGCTACCTGGCTGCAGTTGGGACTGGATGAGGGTGAGCCAATTGAAGCTGAATCCAGATAAACTGAAGTGATTGTGATTGGACAATCTTGTATCTCAGAGGCTATTGGGACCCCTGCTACTGAGGGGGTCTGGCCCCCCTCTGGTTATCCAGGTTCTCAGCCTTGGAATGCTTCTGAACCCTTTGCTAAGCCTGAAACATCAGGTTGCAGCAGTGGCCAGGAGCAATTTTCACCAACTTCATCTGGTGAAGAGGCTGTCCCCCTTTCTTTCCAACTCCAACATGGCCACCATCATGCATGCTTTCATTACCTTGAGGCTAGATACTGCAATGTGCTCTACGTGGGCTACCTTTGTTGACTGTTCGGAAGAACTAACTGCAGGCAAGGTGCAGCTGGTGTAGAACATGGCAGCCCAACCTCCCTTTTGGGGGGTGGGTCAATCTGCACAGGCTCCCTATCACCTTCCTGGCACAATTCAAGGTGCTGGCTTTGACCTTTAAAGCTCTAATGGCCTGGATCCAACTTATCTGAGACCCCGCCTTTTCCTCTATGCTCCACTGTGGCCCGTGAGACTGGTCGGGAGTGCTCACTTGCAAGTAGCACCAGTCAATCTTATCCATTTACCACGGGCCCGCAGGAAAATGTTCTTGGTTGCTGCCCCAGTATTATGGAACTCTCTTCCCCCAAAGCTCCATAAGAGCCCAAGCCGGAGCATATTATTATTGAGTGGATTCGCAACTCCGCTTGGATGTTCAGGTGGAGGCTGTGGAAAGGAGTGCTTTTCACCAATTACATCTGGTGCGACAGCTTCAGCCGTACGTCTCTGACTCTGACCTGGCGACTGTCATCCATGCTTTCATCACCTTTAGGCTGGACTATTGCAACGCGTGGGGCTACCCATGGCGATGGTTCGGCGACTGCAGCTGGTGCAGAGCGCCTCTTGGTGGGATTGGGCCACCGGGAGTATTTTACACCGGTTCTCTGATCTCTGCACTGGTTGCCTGTAGTCTTCCGGGTCCGATTCAAGGTGTTGGTGTTTGCCTATAAAGCCCTGAATGGCCTAGGCCCTGCTGTACCACCTCACCCCTCGAATCCTAGATCGGCCTCTGCAGTCATCCGGGGGTGCCCTCCTCGAGGCCCCCTGAGTCTTCCGGGGGGCCACGATGAAGAGGACGTTCTCAGAGGCCGCTCTGCAGCTGTGGAACTCCCTTCCATTAGAGGCCCAATTGGCCCCAGATCTCCCCTTTTTAACGTAGCTGTAATACCTGCCTGTTCCCCCTGACGTTTGGCGGGGGAGATGTGTGAATGGGTGGGGGGGAATGGGTTAGGGTGGGGGGCAAGTTTTTTTTTAATCCTCCTGGCCGCACCGCAGGAGGAGAACCTCGAGTCCCCGGGCTCAGCAACTGGCCCCGCCCCCACTACGACACATGCTGCAGCGCCAGAGACACCAACAAAGCATCTGGTTGCCGAGGCAACCTGCTCTGGCGCTGACAGCGCAGAGTGGCAACCTTCAACCTCCCTGGACGTGAGGTCAATGTCGGGGCCAGTGTGGCGTTCCTCACGGTTCCAGGCTCACAAGGGGGCAGGGCCTGAATCATAAAACCTGGTGCTGGGAGATACTCAGTGCTGGTAATCAGAGCTGAGAGGCTGGCCAAAGTTAAATACACTTATTTGTCTTGCTATAGTATTGCCTAGAGTGGGTTTGCCTGTATCCCTTGTGTTCCCTCCCCTTAGCGTGACTGTGGGTGACAGCGAGTATGGGTGAACTGAGTGTTTCAGCCCCTCCCCCTGGGGTTCCTACCCTCCCCTGGTGAGTATGAAAGCCCTCCCGTGCTCCCCTTGTCCGTGGCTCTGCTCCCCATTCTCCCACACTGCCAGCACCTGCCCTTTCCCTTCCCTGTTGTGCGACCGTGACTGCGTGCAGGGAGTGTGCATGGACAGTCCCTGCATGGACAGAATTAGCATGGACTTTAAGTCAATACTTAAAAGTCCATGCTAATCACAGGAGTATGCATGCACAGACATTATGTATTCACATGAATGTTTCTCTTAGAAAATAGCATCTGCAGCTCTTAGCACATCAAAGTCTGGGAGTTTCCTTGGCTATGCTACTGTCGAGCTTGCCCGTTACTCTAATGGGGGGGGCGTGTTCACCTTACATAGGCACCACGCTCATAGACATAGCCAGATGAAACAGTCAGGGGAGGCTACCACGCCTTGGGTAACCTTACTCCTCCCTGGGAAGTCGAGCCAAGCAATGCAACTCCACCCCAAGGCATGGGAAGCAGCTGTCTGGTACATAATGCATCCTTGGAAAAACTCCAAGGACACATTGTAGAGAAGCCTTATGCTAACTGGGGTAAGACTGCCCAAGGCGAAGCTACTCGTGTGGAGAGGCTGCGCTTATCCCGCCACGTGGGGAGCACCACTGTGGGACCTTGAGCAATGAGCGCTGTTGCCCATCACATGAAGCCATATCACAGCTGGGGGCAGATCTCATTTGGACAAGAGGGAGGGAGGGAGGGAGGGCATCCACTTGTGTGGCTAGTGCTGCGGCCTGCCCCAGCTGAGGTGGGAGCTCTGAGACCGGCCCAGCTTCCTCACTGAGGGTGGGTGGTGCTCATGTGCCTAGCTCCCCATGTTGGCCCCACTGTGTGGCGGCTATGTTTACATACCACAGGGCCATACGAGGATCAGGCCCTTGCTGCTCGTGTGGCCTTAACCCATGTTAAAGCCTATCACCTTCCTATATTATACCTAGTCTGGGGGCTGCGCTGGCATCCCAGCTTGGGAAACAGATTGTTATTGACAGCTAGTGGAGAAATTTTCACTGGCCACATGACCTGAAAACGCCTCCCATGATAACAGGTTTGTTCTGGAGATCAGTCAGAGAGAGGAGGAGGACTCATTAACTGAATGCCTTCTAGTGCCGGTGGCTCCCCTCAAACCAAATGACAGCTGGGGTGTGTATGGGAGTTATGTTAAGTTTGTGACTGAGCTCTCCTAGAAAGAATGACTCCTGTATCAAGCAAGCAACAGAGAACTGTCAAAACTGAGGGGATAAGATTGCCTTTGGAGGACACGTTATGCCCCCTACATGTTTAGGATTGTCAATATGAAGAATCCTGAATGCGTAGGGGGTTGGGTACACATATGTACAGATAAAAGCTTGAGAGTAGCCAGAGGCTACTTAACAACTGCCCATGAGTTCTTGGTATGGGGGAAGCTAGCATGAACAGCAGAGGATGCTCAAGATTGCTGCCAGCAAAATGTAAGGTCAGGGTTAGAACTGAAATGGGTACCTAATTTGGGACCTGTGGGTAATACCTGCATTTTCGAGTACCATTTCGGGTATTCGATAGACAATCGGGTACCAGAATACCTGAAAAATCTGTAATCTCCAGTACCAATTTACCGGTTACTGACTGGAAAAAAAATCAGTATCGAAAAACAAAAATAATTAATTAATATTAATATTAATTAATATTAAAGATTTGTTATCCCGCCCCCTCCTGCCAAAAGGCAGCTCAGGGCAGCGTACAATGTAAAAGCATTAAAAAAATACATACATGTTAAAACAATAAACCCATCAATCCCTGCCCCTCAACCCTGTCCCATCCCTCCCCCTACCCACTCTCTCATCAAACGCCTGGTGGAATAGCCAAGTCTTACACAGACATCTGAAGGAGGAAAGGCCCTGGGCCAAACGAACCTCTGCCGGGAGGGAATTACACAACTGAGATGTGGAGACCGAGAACGCCCTCTCCAATGTGGCCCCCCGCCGAATACGGGGGACCTCCAAAAGGGCGCTCCCGGCCAACCGTAATGGCCGTTCCAGAACCCGGGGAGTGAGTCGGTCCTGCAGGTAGGTGGGGCCCAGGCCGTGTAGGGCTTTAAAGGTCAGCACCAACACTTTGAATCGGGCCGGTAGGCAACCGGCAACCAGTGCAGAAAACGGAGCACCAGTGTTATGGGCTCTCAGCGGCTTGTTCCTGTCAGGAGACAGCTTCTGGACCGTCACCTTGGGTAGCCCCACGTAGAGTGCATTACAGTAATCAAGCCTTGAGGTGATGAAGACATGGATGATGGTGGCAAGGTTGTAGTCTGAGACATACGTCCATAGCCGTCGCACCAGATGTAATTTGGCAAATGCACTCCTCGCCACAGCTGCCATCTGGACATCCAGGCGGAGCTGCGAATCGAGAAGCATTCCCAGACTACGAACTTGAGGAACCGGGACAGGGCACACCCCATCAACGATGGGGGCCTCCACTCCCTCGACCCTCCCCACCAGCATCACCTCTGTCTTGTCGGGATTCAACTTCAGGTGGCTTGCCCTCATCCAGGCACCCGATGCCTAACAGCTGTGGGGAAGCAACGAGACTGCGGGGCCTGAGTCTGCTGAAAATGAGAGGTAGAGCTGAGTGTCGTCAGCATATTGATGACAACAAATGCCAAACCCTCTCACTACCTCACCCAAAGGCTGCATATACACGTTGAACAGGAGTGGGACAGAACAGAACCCTGCACAACCCCACATGTAAGATCCCGGGGAGCAGATGTACAGTCACCCAAGACTACACGGTGAATCCTATCGGCCAGGAACGAGCAGAACCATTCAAGAACGGTCCCGCCCACCCCAGCACGATCCTGCAGCTGAGTCACCAACAGCTCATGGTCAACGGTATCGAAAGCAGCTGACAGATCTAACAAGACCAGAAGGGTCGACTGCCCCCGGTCTAAAGCACAGCACAGGTCGTCAACCAAGGTCACAAGCGCAGTCTCCGTGCCATATCCCGAACGAAAGCCAGACTGCAAGGGGTCCAGGAAACTGACCCAGTCCAGATGGTCCCAGAGCTGCTGGGCCACCACCCGCTCTATAACCTTCCCTAAAAAGGGAAGGTTAGAGACAGGCCTGTAGCTGGCAAGGGCATCAGCATCAAGGGATGGTTTTTTGAGCAAGGGCCGCACCATAGCCTCCTTAAGAGACCCTGGGACCCTTCCCTTCTCAAGGGAGGCGTTGACCACCCGTGCCAGCACCAACCCTAACATCTCCCTGGTGGCCTTAACCAGCCAGGATGGGCAAGGATCTAATTCACATGTTGTGGCCCTAACAGCCCACAAGACATCCCCTGCATCAGCAGGCGTCACCAACTAAAATTGATCTCACAAAACAGGACAAGCCGAGGCATTCATGTCCTCTGGTTCCCCAACTGTATCAACTGTGGCAGCAAAGTCATGGTGAACGCAAGCGATTTTGTCCATGGAAAAAAAGTCAATAAACCTATTACAGTGGGCCCAGAAAACCTTCACTTCAAGGTGGAGGGAGGCTGGACTGACCAACCCTTTCACCACCCGGAAGAGCTCCACCGGGCAAGATTTCATGGCTGCTATGATGGCAGCAAAGAACTTCTTCTTTGCTGCCCGCACAGCCACTGCATAGGCTTTCAAACTGGCTCTATGCCGCAATCTGTCATCTTCAGCATGAGTATGACACCACCAGCACTCTAACTGCCTCCCCTCATGTTTTACCTGCTGCAGATCCTCTGTGAACCACAGGGACCTGCAGCTCTGATGTTTGGAAAGCGAACGCCTGGGAGCTGCCTGGTCAATGGCCTCCGATAGCCAGGTGTTCCAAAACCTAACGAGGTCATCGAGCGGGCGGGCATCAAGATCAGAGGGTATTTCCCCAAGAGCATTCTGGAACTGCTCTGGTTCCATAAGTCTCCAAGGACGAACCAATTTAATCAGTTCCACACCTTTCCGGGGACAGACGTGTGCCAGGAGCTGGGTCCGAAGGAGATAATGATCCGACCATGACAAGGTCATTTTCAGCACATCCCCGACTAGCAGACCCCCTGCCTCTAGGCCAGTGAAGAAAACCAAATCCAGAGTGTGACCACCATCATGTGTTGGGCCATCCATCACTTGAGACAAGCCCATGGTTCCCATGGTGGCCATGAACTCATGCTGTGCTCCAACAAGACCAGTGTCAGCGTGGATGTTGAAGTCCCCCAGAACCAAAGTCCTTGGGGACCTCAAGACCACCTCCGCCACCAGCTCAGCTAGGGCATGTAGGGAAGCAGCTGGACAGGTAGGTGTACGGTATACCAGCAACATTCCCAAACTGCCTCCGGCCGAATCAAATACCAGATAGAGGCACTCTACCCCATGTGAATTCTGCACCAGATACCATGGAATGGACAGAAAACTGAAAATCAGGAGGACCAGAAGTAATTCTGAGACATTCCAGGGCACTGGGTACCCAAATTGGATAAAGGAAACAGGTCCCAGTTCTTACCCAAACTTTTTGAGTCAGTCTGAGTACCAGAAATTTGATGGGCATACACACCTGTTTTTGTGGGTACTCCTTTCAGCTCTAGAAGGATTCTGCAATTGGTAGGTACATAACTGAAAGAGATAAAACTAGCCCAGTGCTCTTTTCAGTTTGTCTAGGGGGCGTGGTCCTCTGTAAAATCATCCCTCTTGTTTGTGTGAGCTTTTCCATGCAGAATCTAGCTATGAAACATTTAGAGTTCAGGACAATGTAAACAGAGAAACCCGCTCCTGAAAGTGTTTTGTAATCTGTCATCGGGTGTTACCCCACACAAGAAAATCCATCCCATGCTGGAAATGATGGGATCATCCTGGCCCAGAGCTGGCTGAACAGACAATTATATCACTGAGTTTGGAGCTACCCAATAGTCCCTGCAGCTGCAAGGAGAAGGGCTGAGCTGCTGCACCTAGGTTGCCTAAGCTCCTGCTCTACCAAAGCCTCTTCACGCTGTGGCTGCTTGGGAAAGCAGCAGTCTAGAGATGGCAACAGCTGCAGCAGTTGGGTCAAGGGCTCCCTTGCCCTGTAGGAAGAGTTGGCAGAACCAAATTTTCTGGCAGAAGCTAATTGGGTGCCTCATTGAGAGTCAGGGGGCCAGGTTGTGTCCCATAACACTGTAGGTTTCCATGTGCACCAAACCATGGGTGGAAGGCTAGGTGGGGTATTTCCCTGTGCTTTCAGACTTCTTGTGCCTGTTGGCTTTCTTTGGCCTGCACATTTTTGCCCCCTGCAGGTGCCACATGTGGGGGACCCTGCTCTGGCCCCAGCCTATCCCAGGACCCACTCCCCCACCCTGGACATTTTGCGGGGCCCTTCTCCCTGTGGGGTTTGGGGCCATCGCCCTTCCTGTCCCTGCCTAAGCCCAGGCTCACCCAATGCTTAACCAGCCCTGTTTTCACATACACAAACGTATACACACAAGAATGTTATGAGTTTCCCGTTCCCCATCCCAACACTGAAATAGAAGGAAAGGAAGGAATCTTTCCTTCCTCCATCCACATGTTGCGTGATTTTAACATTTAGAAATGGTTCATGAAATAGCTGCAACTCATCCCTCTTCCCCTAGGGGTACAATCCCATTTCTACAGTAGAAGGAATTACAACACCCTTCGTGGTGTTGCCCCCTGCAGATGAAAATAAATGAGTGGAGATAGATTGAGGTTGGAGGAATAGGTGGAAAGAGGCAGTTCTTGGATAGTTAGCTGTGACTAGCAAGATGCTCATTTACATAATCATTCATTCTGCTTCCCTAAGAACATAAGAAATGGCATAGTGGGTTAGATCAACTGTCAGTTCGCCCAAAATCCTGTTTCCAACAATGAGCAGTACAGGATGCTTCTGGAAGGAGGCAGAGAGCAATTAAGCAGCCCACCCCAGGCCCTGGTGTTCATTCCCAGCTTCCAGAAGTCAGAAAGCTAGGGACAGCCTGAGAAAGAGGTTGGATCCTTGACCAACTCAGCCAATAGCCATGGATGGCCTTATTCTCCAAGAGAAAGAAAATGGAAATGCACCAGTTCAGTTACGAAGCAGGGTTGCCCCAGGCAACAGGCTTCTGGCCAACCTGGAGGACTGTCCTGGAGGGCCCTCCGATGAAAGGGGAGGAGCCTCACCGTTGGCCGGGCGGCTCCCTCGTCATTCGATGAGGGAGCCTGGAACTGCAAGCCGTTTCTGCTGCGGCGCGCGATCTGGGACCAGGCCAAGGTGGTGTGTACACTCCCCCAGGGTTTAGGGGCTAGTGGTTCCCACAGAAATGCCCCCCCATCCTTTTCTCGTGGGGTTGAGCCGTCAACACCCCCTCCTGATTGTGTGCCAGCATAAGCTACTCTGTACCAGCTGGGTGGAAAGGCATGGGAAAGGCTGGGTAGAGGTCCCCACATATGGGAAGGCAAAGAAAGAGAGCCGTCCCAGCCCAGCACCGCGTCCGGTTCGGCCCCCCACCAGCGGCGGCACCTGGCACGGGGGAAGGGAGGGAGTGTGAAGCGGGCCATGCCCCTGCAGGAGAAGGCAGAGGAGGAAGAGTCCTGCTCTCCCTGCAGGAGCGGCTGGCGGGCTGCGAGGCCGTGATTTTATTTATTTATTTATTTATACATACCCCGCCCCTCCTGAACACAGCTCGGGGCGGCTTCCAACAATAAAATCAATACAAAACAATTTAAAACATATAAAAATATAATGTCAAATATTAAAAATATTAAGAACAGGGCCCCCGGGATACAAAAATCAATAAGGTAGGGGGGACAAAAAATCCACTAAACCCTCCCCCCCTCCTCAAAGGCCTGGGCGAACAGCCAGGTTTTACACTTTTGTCAGAATACCAAGAGACTTGGGGCCAGGCGAGCTTCCTCCGGTAGGGAGTTCCACAGACGCGACCTGGCCACCGAGAATGCCCTCTCCGTTGTGGCCCCCCGCTTAACACGGGAGACCTCCAAGAAGGCACCCCCGGCAGACCGAAGGGTCCGGTCCGGGGCGCAGAGGGCGAGGCAGTCCCTGAGGTTTATAAATCAATACCAACACCTTGAACCTGGCTTGGCACGCTATTGGCAACCAGTGCAGAGCCCGGTGCACAGGCGTTACGTGCTCCCGACGACCCGTTCCCGAAAGGAGACGGGCCACCGCATTCTGCACTAGCTGCAGCCTCCGAACCAGGCACAAGGAAGCCCCACGTAGAGCGTGTTACAATAGTCCAGCCTCGAGGTGACGAAGGTATGGATGAGGGAGGCCAGGTCCGGGCCGGAGACGAACGGACGCGGTCTCCGCACCAGATGCAACTGGCGAAAGGCAGCCTTTGCGACTGCCTCCACCTGCCGCTCCAGGCAGAGGTCCGCGTCCAGCACCACCCCCAGACTCCGGACCTGTTGAGCTATGGGAAGACGAACCCCCCCCCCAATCAGGGGGGCCGACACCTCCCTCGCTCTCCCCACCACCATCACCTTCGTCTTATCGGGGTTGAGCTTCAGTCTGCTCTGCCACATCCATTCCGCCATGGCCTCCAGACACTGGGATAGCACTGAGATGGCAGGGTCTGGGTCTGTTGAAAAAGAGAGGTACAGCTGAGTATCATCAGCATATTGGTGACAACGCACCCCAAACCCTCTCACGACCTCCCCCAAGGGCTGCATATATACATTAAATAATAATGGAGACAGAATAGAACCCTGCGAAACGCCGCATGATAAGGCACGGGGGCAAGATGTTTCCTCCCCCAGCACCACCCGCTGGCTTTTCCCCGAGAGGAATGAGTGGAACCATTCAAGAACATCCTTTGGCCCCTGAAAAAACAGATGGGCCTGCTACCGCTCTCACTTATTTGGGAATAAAGCTCGACACAGTTAGGGCTCTTTGCCGTCTACCCAGGGATAAGCTGGACTCTTTGCGGGCCAAAATAGCTAAGTCCTATGCCGCTGTAAAGATCACGATTCAGGAACTACAGTCCTTGGGAGGGAGCCTGGATTTCGCTTGCAGAGTGGTGGCCCCCAGACGGGCTTTCCTGGTGCATTTGTACTGCAGACTGAAAGGGAACACACACACACCACACTCACCCGGGAGATAAGAAATGATCTCCAGACTTGGGCAGAATTCCTCTACAGGTTTAATGGGGTCAGCTTCTGGTGGGAACAACTCGTGCTCGAGGCCGAGCACCTGCCGCGTCGAGTGAACCTGGAGGTTGTGGTTTCGGGGTGTATTTTTAGGACAAGTGGTGCACTGCCCCATGGCCGTCAGAATGGTCGGAGCAAGGGGTCACCAGGGACCGGAAATTCCTAGAATTTTTTCCAATTGTATTGGCAGTACATCTCTGGGCTGCCGATTTTGCTGACCGCTCCATCCTGTTCTGGTGCAACAACATGGCAGTAGTGCACATGATCAACTCCCTGTCCACAAAGTCCCCCCGAGTCATGAAGCTGGTTAGGGCATTAGTGTTAGCTTGCTTGAGACATAACATTCTGTTTGTTGCCAGGCATGTACCCGGCATTAGTAACGGGACAGCTGATGCCCTCTCTCACTTCCAGATGGAGCGTTTCCGCTCCTTGGCACCGGAAGCAAGCCTGTCGCAGCAGGAACCCCTCCCTCCAGCATTGTGGAGCCTTGGATCCTAGAGCTGTACAACATCATACAGGGATCCTTGGCAGCTCGAACCCGGGCGGCGTATTCGAGGGCCTTCCGGGAATTTCAGGAATTTCAAGCACAACAGTGCTTGGGAATGGGCTTCCCCATCCCTGAAGCGCAGATGTTGTAGTTCACCCTTGCATTAAGGCACCGCAGGGCGGCTGTGGGTACCATTGCCAGCAAACTCTCCGCATTGGGGTTCATGCCACCTGATAGAGGTTTTTTCAGCTGGAGAATGTTGGAGAGCTGGTCACGAGAGCAGGCCAAAGAGCCAGATAGCAGGGCCCCTATCACACCCGCCCTCCTCCTTAGAATAAATATTGCCCTTAACCATGTTTGTTTTAACTCTTTTGAAGCGTTATTGTTTGCAACTGCTTTCAAGGTAGCCTTTTTTGGAGCCTTCTGCATGAGCGAGATCGTGGCTGAGTCCAGGCAGGATTGCACAGTGCACAGGACGAGCTCTTTCCATCGAGGACGTAAGGCTGGGCAGCAACACACTCCGCTTGCGCCTGTGACGGTCCAAAATGGATCAGCGGGGTGCCTTCACAGGGTGGGCTCTCCTGAATTATGCCCCATTCGAGCAGTGGAGGTGTACAGTAAGGTTCGACCGCCATTAGCTGGCCCCTTTTTTAGGCATGGACATGGCCCCCCTGTGACCCGATACCAGTTTACAGGGGTGCTGTGAATGTCATTGAGCTACCTCGGCCTCCCACCCTCTGAATACGGATCACACTCTTTCTGTATCGGGGCAGCATACTTTGCAGTCGCAGCAGGCCTCCCAGAGCAGGAAATACGAGCAGTAGGGCGGTGGCGTTCCCAGGCATACCGCACGTACATCTGGCACGCTAACCATTATATTCCATCTGTTCATTCAGGTGTGGCTAGGGGTCGCAGCAGGAGTCTGGTATGGATCATCGGACACAGTCTAGTGCAATAGGCCACGAAGGCTGCGGGCCAGACTCGCTGGGGAACCCAGTTGGGATTGGCAAACAGAGCGGAGATTCGCTGGATGGGGCGGAGTGGAATGAGATGGCATCAGCTACTCCGCATGCTACGGGCGGTGGCAGCTAGTAAGCCGCCAGACTTTGTGGTAGTACACCTGGGAGAGAACGACATACCAAGGTTGAAAGGGGTGGCAATGGTCATCAACATCAAGGCCGAACAATTCAAGGTGGAACGGCTTTTCCCACAGGCTACCCTAATTTGGACAGATTTGGTAGCGCGGTTATTTATTTTTAATTTATTTTATTTCCTTATATTTATATGATGCCCCCCCCCCCCATGCCTACGGCATCTCGGGGCGGCTTCCAACATAATATAAAACAATTTTTTAACATAAGAAGTCTACAACATCTTAATTAAAACAAATTTAAAACACCCCCCACAGAAATTGACACCCCACCCCACCCAAGGCCTGGGTTGAGGTGGGATAAAGCTCTAAACCCACAAAGTCAATAAAACATGGCGTAATATAAACAGGGAGGTGCGAAAATGACTTCACTCTAGGGGAGGTATGAGAATTTCTCACCACGGGATTACACACAGGGCACCCGAGCTTTATCGCCCCGATGAGGTACACTTGTCGCCAGAAGGTAACGGAGTGTATTTGGCTACCTTGAAGGCAAAACTGGTTGAAGTTTTAGGTTAGATTAGGCTGGGTGGGAGTCGGGATTGTCCGATGCAGAATAGGCGGTCCCTTAGTGGCAGGGGTCCAGCACTGTTAGGTGTTTAAATAGAGAAGTAATAGCAATTGGAGGCATCTCCTTAAGAGATGGGGATGCGACACCTGGCGCAAAAGCAGGGCACGGCAAGCGTGAGGGTCACATCCTGAGAAGAGATGCCTGTCAAAAGGAGGGCAAGGACAAGCACGGTCCTCAATCCTTCAGTGCCGTATCCCTACTCCAGTCCAAAAAGGACACTGTCCCCTTCAATCACAGCCTCGGGCTGGTGAGCAAAAAGGGAGATGTTCTTTGGGGTTGGCACTGGAGGCCAAGTCCTGTTTAGTTATGTTAATAATGGTTATTCGAGTTGGGAGTGCTGGACCTGAATTGCTTAGAGGCAATTACCCCACTTAGCCTAATTATAATTTGAATAAAGAGTGCGGCCGTTAAAACCCAACTTGGGAGTCCTTGTCTCCATTCCGGATGCGTCGACAATGGACCAGGGGACACCTTCAAATTATATTTATTTAAGCTCAGTTATAAACTTCAAGCTTCTAGGAACTGGAAGTGGGCCAAATAAAAACAAGCCATGGCCACATTTTGGCACCTGGCCTGAAGTTCCCCTCCCCTGTTTTATTCCTAATCAAGACATGTATCATCTTGCCTGCAAACCCCAAAGTTACTAACTTTATAAAATAAACTTTATTTGATAAACTTAAGACTTGTTGCTTGTGATATCTCTAGGGTCAATAGAGACAGTAAACACAGACTCTCTCTACAAGGCTCCATTTTAATAATCTTTATGTAGAACCACTGAAGCCCCAGGCAGTCTAGGCCCAACTGGCTACAGCCAGTCTCAACCAGATCCAACAGCATTTCCTGGTTCCCCTTAAAGGGGCAGTCCACCACACCCTCACTTCATAAATTAAAAATAAAAACTATGTATATATGGAGAACATTGTAACTAATTAAGAGATAAAGAGAAACTACAACTGACTAATCAATATTGGATGTCAAAGTATAAGATGGGGTCAGAGGTCACAAGTACTTGACCCACCATTGGGAGTGGTCTTTGGCCCCACACTCTTTAAGCACATACTCCCGAAATCTTGCTGACTCATGTACATCTTCCACAGGATGTCGCTCAGGTCACTGGAGTCTGCCTCAACTGGATCATCACCTCTAATTACTGTATTATTGTGTTAAGTGGCCTTTCCTTCAGCAGTATTCCCAGGTTCTCTCAGTTGCTCTCCCTCTTCTGTGACACTGGACTCATCCTGCTCAGGTTCCACCCTTTCACATTCCTCTGGTATCCCGCCTCCTATTTCAGTGGTATCGGTTCCCTTCTGGAGTCACCACTTGGTACGAGCGGGGTTGCTCATATCTTTTCTCCACAACAGCAGGCATCCATCCAGCACCGTTGTCTCCATCTGGACAAGATCTCCTTCCTTCAGCTCCCCAAGCGGATTTGCAGCGGGGTCATAAAACCATTTTTGTGTGTTCTTTTCCTTCGTCAGACCTTCCTTCACCTTGCTGGAAGTTTTAGGCTTTAGCAAGTGTGTTTTCACTGGGATTCTCCCTCTGAGCATCCTGCTATTAGCATTTGTGCCATAGAGTACGGCATGCCAGTAACTAGTGTGTTTTCGATATTTCAGCAAGGCTAAAGTGTGGATCTGTTCCTGACTCCTCTACTTTCTTAAGCAGAGATGTCACAGATTTTATTGCTCTTTTTGCCATTCCATTAGACTGGGGGTATTCTGGGCTGCTCTGACATTGCTCAAATCCCCACTCCCATGCAAACCGTCAGAACCCCAGGCTTATAAATGGTATATGGTCACTCATGATCAGCCTTGGGATGCCATGCCAAGCAAACACAGTCTTGAGCTTGGTGATCACTGTTCTGGCTGACTTGTCCGGGAACCTCAGCACTCCTGGATACTTTGAAAAGTAACCAACTACAAGCAGGAATGGGCAACATCAATACTCAAATAAGTCAAATGTTCAGCTTCTCCCATGGTAGCCCAGGTACCTTGTGAAGCCTTAGGGACTTGTTTGGATTGCTGCAACCACGCCGTGAGCACACAAAACAGCTTTCTACAAGCTTCTTGATGTCTTTGGACATGCTAGGCCAGTACATTATTGCTTTTGCTTTGACCCTGGTCCTCTGCATGCCCTGGTGAGCATCATGCAGCCGAAATATTTCCTTTCTCGGAGGCTTCCTTTCTCTAAAGCTGGAGCACTGCGTATAGGCGTCTTTAAAATCACTTCCAGAGGATTGCGATCAGTCTGAACAAGGACTAGGGATGTGCGAACACCGGGGTGCTCGGGCTTCGGCCCCCCCAAAACCGTTTGGGTTCAGGCTGTTCGGCCCAAGCCTGTCCAGTTTCACTGAACCCGTTTGGAGGTGCGGGAGGAACCCGGTTTTCCCTCCCCCCTCCAGGCTGCGCGGGTGGAAGGGGCCTGCGGCTCATCTCCTCCCCACCCCACCCCCCGCCCAGCCTGGTAAAAAAAAGTAATTGTTTTTTTTAAAAAAAACACCAAACCCCACCCACCCCAGGGATCAACCAACCTAGTGGTGCCGGGGCTATGGCCCTAGGTCCGGCAGTGGGTCCAGCGGTCCTAGGGTCCGGCAGCGGCAGCGGGTCCGGCGGCACTCCGGAGCACTTCAGGCCTCTTCTAGGCCTTCCAGGAACTGAAGGAGCGGCCTAGAAGAGGCCTGAAGCGCTCCGGAGCGCCACCGGAGCTGAACCCACCGCCGCTACCACTGCCACCACCAGACCTAGGGACAGAACCCCGGCACCACCAGGAAGGTCGATCCCTGGGGTGGGGTTTGTTGTTTTGGGTTTTTTAAAAAAAAAAAAATACCAGGCTGGCCAGGGGGGGAGGGGAGGAGGAGAGCCCTGGCACCCCTTCCCCCCATGCAGCCTAGAGAAGGGACAACTGGGTTCCCACTGTCCCCCGCCCGAACGGGTTCGAAACCCGAACTTGGTTCGGCCGGTTCGGGCGGGGGGCAGTTTGGGTTCAGGTCGAATACCAAACCCCCAAACTCTGTTCGCACATCCCTAACAAGGACCATTTTGCCAAAATGTATATTGGTGGAACCTTTTCATGGCATACAGAACTGCATTGAGTTCTTTTTCAGTTTGTGCATAGTCTTGTTCTGATGCACCATGTGCTCTTTAAGCATAAGACACTGGCCTGTTTTCTTGTATTAAGCAAGCTCCCAAGACATCCTTTGCAGCATCGGCTTGAACAATTACTGGTTTGGTAGCATCAAAGTACTGAAGCACAGGTGCCTGACACAGATGTTGCTTTACTGCATCAAAGGCATTTTGATTCTCTGGCATCCATCAAAACAGCACATCCTTCTTCAGCAGATTTCTCAATGGCACAGTTTGGAAAGGAAGCTCTGCATCCCTTGAAATGTACTATGACAGGTATTGTACTGAGACTAAGAACCTAAGCACACTTTGTCTTCTGGGTGGGCCATGTCCTGGGATGACTCTGACTTTGTCCTCATCAGGTCGAACACCTTGGGCAGTCTAAGCGACCCATATATTTCACAGAAGCTACTTTAAGTTAAATCTTCTCATTGTTGTACTTGATATTCTTTGCATGTGCTGTTTCCATGATCTTACATAGGATTTGATCATGCTGTTTTGCCGTCTCTGCAGCTACGATCATATAATCTGCTATTATATTAACCCCCGATATGTGGCAAAAAGTTTCTTCATTTTTTCGTTAGAAGACTTCACTTGCAGACTTAATTCTAAATGGTAAGTGGTTAAATTTATATCTTCCCCAGGGGGTATTAAATGTGCAAAGACGTGAAGACTGTTCATCCATTTTTATCTGCCAGTAGACATGTTTTTCATCAAGTAGGGTTAAAATTCCCTTGCCTGATAGATGGCTTAGATAGAACATCTTCTGTTGGGGGGATGGTGTGGTGCTGCCTGCGTATTGCCTTGTTCAGGCTCCAGAGATCCAGGCATACCAGCAGCTTCCCATTCTTCTTCTCAATGATAATAAGACTGTTGGCCCAGTCTGTGGGTCCCTTGACTCTGGATATTATTCCTGCATTTTCAGTCTGGTGCAAGGTGTCCTTCAGTCTGTCAAGTACAGAGAAGGGTATCTTTCTGCATTTTTAAAATAATGCGCATTTTTAAAAACCAGTTTTGGCATCCCCCGATCATCAAAAGGGCTCAAAACCGGTTTTTAAAAATGTGCATTATTCAAAAACCACATTGAAAACGGTTTTGGCTTTTACACGATCATGGCAAATGCGCATTTAAAACAGTTTAGGTGTTTAAACGAGCATTAAAACATGCGCATTTCCCACCAATCATGCGTAAATTTGTCTCGTCTGAAAGCAGCCGGAGGATCCGTGTGGCTGTGATGCTTTCCCTTAAACTCACCAAGGCCCTCAAACACCTTCTGGTATGTGGCAATTAAGATTTCCAGTGTGGGAGGTTCAACTGTTCGTGTCTACAGTATCAATCCAGTAAATTAGGTTCAGAGTCTCACATGCTGCCCTGGCTAGTACTGGGAGTGGAGAGATGTGTTACATAAAATGCCAGTTTAGTCTCTTTTCCTCAGACTTAGAACTGAGTATCAGCTGCTCCCAGGGATTTTATTCAGGGTCATAAGAACACAAGTGTCATAGTGGGTCAGACCAATGGTCCATCTAGCTCAGCATCCTGTCTCCGACAGTGGCCAATCACGGTGGCTTGGGAGAAGCACCCAACAGGTCACAATGGGGGATCCATTCCCTGTTGTTTTCCCCCAGCTCCCGTCATGTTCCCTGATCCTGTCTGGCTAATAGCTGCTAATGGACCTATCTTCCAGAAACTTGTCCAAACCTCTTTTAAACTCAGCTATAGTACTGGCCCTTACCACAGCCTCTGGCAGTAGATTCCACAACCCAATTATACGCTGAGTGAAAAAATATTTTCTTTTATTTGTTTTAAACTTGCCACCCATGAGTTTCATGGAGTGTCCCCTAGTTCTAGTACTAGCTGAGAGGGTAAATAACTGCTCCTTGTTTATTAGTTCCACACCACTCATGATTTTATAGACCTCTATCATATCTCCTCTCAGTCGTCTCTTCTCCAAACTGAAGAGCCCCAACCTACCAAGCCTCTCCTCATACGGGAGCCCTTCCATGCCCTTGATCATTTTTGTTGCCCTTCTCTGTACCTTTTCTAGTTCAGCTATGTCTTTTTTGAGATGGGGCGACCAGAACTGCACACAATATTCGAGGTGCGGTCGCACCATTGATTTGTATAGAGGCATTATGACATCCTCAGTTTTATTCTCTATCCCCTTCCGAATAATTCCTAACATTCTGTTTGCTTTTTTGACTGCTGCTGCGCACTGCGCTGTGGATTTCATTGTATTGTCCACAACCACCCCCAGATCCTTTTCCTGAGTGGTAACTCCTAGCTTAGTACCCAGCATTGTGTACGCATAGTTTGGATTATTTTTCCCTACGTGCATCACTTTGCACTTGTCCACATTAAATCTCATTTGCCATTTAGATGCCCAGGCACCCAGTGTCGTAAGATCCTGTTGCAGTTCCTCACAGTCTGCTCGTGTTTTAACTACCTTGAATAACTTGGTGTCGTCTGCAAATTTGATCACCTCACTCTTAACACCCTTTTCCAAATCATTAATGAATACATTAAACAGCACTGGTCCCAATACAGATCCCTGAGGCACACCACTTTTTACATCTCTCCATTGTGAAAACTGACCATTTAGTCCTACCCTTTGCTTTCTATCTTTCAACCAGTTTCTGATCCATAGTAAGACACTACCTCCTATCCCATGACTTTTTAATTTTCTCAAGAGTCTCTCATAAAGGACGTTATCAAATGCTTTCTGGAAATCCAGGTACACTATAATACTGGGTTCTCCCTTGTCCTGCAAGGGTCCTCAAAAAGCTACAAGGGTCACGTGGCTTTTGGTGGGTTTCCTCTTCCCTGGTATTTCCTTGAATATACCAAGTGGCAGAACAATAGCCTCTGCTCCTGTATCCATTTTGAATTTTACTGACAGTCCCGTCCAAATTATTTCAGCATACCATCCATCCCCATTGCAGCATGGTTGGGATCCGCCTGGGGTAACACCCCTACAAATAAACTGCCTACATCCAGTTCATGCACAGAACATTTTTGTTGCTCCTTCTTGGGATTTTGCATCGGTGACTGGGGGGGAGGGGGGGGACATGTGCCTCCCATGCCTCTCCAGAGCCCCAGATTGTGGGGAGCTCTATAGAACCTTGTTGAGCCCCCACTCCTGCCCCATCCTCCTCCCCTTGACAGTTACTAGTCACCTATTTTGGTTTGCATGCTCTGGCACAATGATTCCTCAACTCACACTTGTGGCAGACCTTCTCATATGCTGGGCAACTCCATGGAGGATGGACTCCATCCATCACTGCTTCAGTCTTTCTTATGGGGATCCTCTCCAGATCCCTTTCATATTCAGTTACTGTGTTTAGTTCCCTCTCCGCTATAATGCGCCTTGCCATGGTCTGGAGCTGGGCCCTCGATGCCTCACCTGAACAACATACAGCCACAGCTTTTTCAGTTGTGAGGTCAGGCTCTCACAGGAGCCTCTCATCTCTTACACTGAAAATAATTTTATCCCAAATCATGTAATTTATTGTAGGACCAAACTCACAGCTACTTGCTTTAACTTTGAGCTCAGTGAAGAATTGCTCCATGCTGTCTCCCTGGGCCTGTCTGCAATTCCAGAATGTGTCTCTCAAACACCACATTCCTGCATGGGATGCATTAAGCCCTGAATTTTGGAAGGATCTCCTCTATGTCTTCTGGGCCCTCAGCATTAAAAAAAGTAAGAGAATTGTACACCTTAAGGGCTTCTTCCCCAATACAGTACAAAAGAATGGCTACTTGCCTTTTCCTCTGCTCCCACTGTTGCCAGGTACAGACTGAAGCCTTGCTCCCAGCTATTCCAGTTCTCTGCAAGATTTCCATGCAGGGAAAGTTGGGCTGGAAGCCTGAAGTGATCCATTTTCACTGTCTCTCTACTACTGCCTCTGTCTTTCCCGCAATCTCACTTGTTTACTTTCTGAGGAGACTCAGGTTAGAGACAGTAAACACAGACTCTACAAGGCTCCATTTCAACAGTCTTTATTTAGAACCACTGAAGCCTCAGGCAGCCTAGGCCCTAACTGGCTACAGTCAGTCTTAACCAGATCCAACAGCATTTCCTGGTTCCCCTTAAAGGGACACTCCACCACACTGCTGGATGTCTGGAGCCACACATGCAGTCACACTGCCTCCTCTTGCACACATGTAGATCTTCTGCCACTCTCTCACACACATGTAGATCTTCTGCCACTCTCTCACACATAGTCAGACACGCACACACACAAACCAGCTGCACACATGCTTGTATATAGGGTAGGATTTTAGAGGGCACATGAGAAATACAGGTCACAGGGCTGCATTGGAGCAAACGCAGCCTTGCAACCTCTCTCTCTCACACACACACACACACACACACGCCAGTCATGCACACATACTCTATGCCACTCACCCCTCCCCCACTCCTGGACAGCAAGTCTGGTCTGAAATAGTGTTGTTCAGGCATTGAGAGTTGAAAATCAAACTTCCCTGGGAACGCCAGGAGCACAACACAACTCCCTCCCTTCCCATCTGCATGGCTGGGGGACAGCAGCTCCTCTACATTCTACTCTATATTCCCCAGCAAAGAGGGGGATGATCCAGAGCTGGAGAATACAGCCCTCCCCTGAGGCAGGCATGGCAGGTGCCTACAGCACTCTGATCTGCTCAGTGCTGCAGGCATACTCTGTGAACCACACAAAAGGAATGGCAGTCAGTGCCCCAAGGCTCCTGGGCTCCCCTGGGATCTTTACTGGGACACACCTCCATGCCTGCAATCCTTGAGAACATGGAGCCTAGGTGAGTGCTTTAACAGGCTACCCACTCCCAGCAGCTCATCTTGGGAGGTTCCAGGAGC
>QEPC01006907.1:1069487-1084661 GCA_003113815.1 Sphenodon punctatus
CCGGAGGCACAGGCCACACAGTGGTGCGCTGAGAGGCTGGGGTACAGGCGGCCACCGGCAGGTAAAACGGGCCAGTTGCAGTGATTGTAGGCCGTGGCAGGTCGGTAGCATGCACCCAGAGGAGCAGGGCCTACACTGTGGTGCTGCTACCCCGGTTGCTATCGGGGGGTTCCCAGGAGTGGAGATCCATGGAACCATGCTGCCGGAGGACCAGCCCCCTCAGACCACGGCCATGCTGTTGAGCATCTTGAGCGCTGGTTACATGCTGCTGCGCATACTGTTCCAGCAGATGGCCCAGCTCCTCCTGCCAGTTTGAATGAATAAACTTTATTGCCATAATGGTGGTTATTGGCATACTACAAGGTATTTACAAAAAGAATATATAGATAAATGAAGTGTAAAATAAGCACCCTAACTACAAGAAGTGCAAACAATGTCATATAACTTGAAATAAAAGAAATTAAAACAGTTCAATAATCCAATTGCAAGGTAATATCCTTTAAACATTATGCAAGTCAAACAAGAGTAAAAAGCTCCATACAACCTCACCATTTCCCACCCGTGTTTTCTTATCCAAATTCCAAGGAATTTGTAGGAATACGATATAGCGAGTGGCCCCAGGGCAAGAACAACCACTGCCCTAACCCATTTCCTTGTCATCCTGCTCCACATTGACACAATCCCCAGGCGGCCTCTGCCGCTGGTACATAGCCAAATTGGCAAACACTGGTATAGCTTTGGTTAAATCAAAGGCTTTAGGAGCTAAACGGAGTTTATATACTTTTGCAATCGAGTTCCTCTCGAACAGCTCTTGAAAAGGTGACAGTAACCTAATCCGAAGATGGGCCAAAGCGGGACACTCAAAGAGCAAGTGTCTATTTGTATCTAGTGCCGATAAGTCACAAAATCGACACACTCTTTCCTCCAACTGGAGGCCAAGATAGCGTCCCTCCAGGATGGCAGAGGGGAAAACCCCGCAACGCAACCTTGAAAATGCGTGCCTGATTTGAAAATTTGACCAGGCCATAAGGTATGACTGTTCTGCAAGGGGAGCTATAGGAGGGGCATAATCCCGGGCAACTCTTTGGAGCTGCCTCTGAGCTGATTCCAGCTGCAACTGCTGATCTGCAAGCCGTTCCTTGACTAAACGCATTGCAGGTTTGAGCCCCCTGGATATCAGATGAATGAGAGAGAAACCCAGCTTCCTGATTTCCCCTTCCACGAGTTCCAACCAGGGGGTCAACAGATCCCTCTCCCCAACCATCCTTAAAAGGGAGGAATCTTCAGCAGACAGTAGCCTGATCCTCAGCCAGTATCTAATGGTACACTGTAATGCCAAAACCCTGAGCGGCCCATTGCCGGCTTCCAGCCGTAGAAGAATCTGTGGTGTTCCCTTCGGGACCCCTAAGACTGACCGGATGAAGCCATTCTGAACCACCTCAAGGGAATTTAAATATGACAGGCCCCAAACTGGGAATGCCAATAGAGGTTGAGCCACAACTTTTGTTTGAAACAGCCACAGTGCCGGCAACACCAGCTTCCCCCCCTTTCCCAAAATAAAAATTAGTAATAGCTCCCACCAATTGAAAGGCTTGGCTTTTAGCGGCTGCCATATGTTCCTGCCAACTTAGCAAGCAAGAAAAAATAATCCCCAGGTATTTAAACTTGTCCACTTGCTGGATTTCGTTTGACCCTATTCGCCAGTGGTGAATTGTGTTTTCTACGCTTCATGACCATGACCTTCGTCTTCCTATAATTAATAGAGAGGCCCTCTTTTATAGCATATTCACTAATATATTGCATGGCTCTTCTCAGACCCACTAGGGTCTGGGAGATGAGGACTGTATCATCTGCATACAAAAGTGAAGTGATCTTCCTATCACCAATCTGCGGTGGGTGGGAATCAGCCTCCAACAGGGAAGAAGGTAAATCATTTACAAAGAGGTTAAATAGGGCCGGTGCCAGCAAACAGCCCTGTCTAACTCCACGGTCCACTTGGACCTTCCCTGAGAGGGCCCCATCCTGTCCAAATCTCACCTGAAGAGTATTCCCTTGGTGCAGTCGAATTAGNGAAGACTGCATTGCAAGGAGGGCAGTTTCTTCGGACTAAGAAACTAAGGGGTGGGGTGGGGGACAAGAGAGCACATCTTGTTTCCACAGAGTAGGAGTCAAAAATTTTTTACAGGGATGAGGGGCAGTGTGCCCCCCACCCGCTGTATACAAGTCTGGGCTGGACAAGTCAGGAGAAATTTGGGATCTGACATAGGCTCTTAAAAAAAGCAGATAGTTTAGTAAAATCCAGATTTTTTAGATGAATTCTCTATTCATGTCCCTAACTATCAAACAACAGAAACACAAAAGGCATTGACAGCATATTCTGAGATTAAGACACTGGAATGGGGCTGGTAAACTGGGAGATGTACTTCTGTTTTTGCCACAGACTTCCTGTGTTTCCTTGGCCAAGTCATAGTACCTCTGGGTCTTAGTTCTAACCCAGGAAAACAGGGATGATAATGCTTCCCACCACACAGGGATTTTAAGGGTAAGTCCATTAACTTATGTGAGGAGCTGAGATATTATGGTGATGAACACAATAGAAAATAAAGCCTATAAATAAGAGCTGTGAGAGAAGGAATATTAGGATTCAAAATAAGGTATGTCAGAAGGGGCAGGGGTCAGCAGCGAAATAAATTTTTCTGGAGGCATTTCAATTTCAAGATAAGAGATGCTGAGGTGGTTAAGGGAACTGATTAGATTAGTCATTTATATTCATTGGTAGAGAATGTTAGTGTGGGTAAGGGGCATCTGCAGTGGGGATGCTGTTAACTCACATGTAACTATTAATAAAAGCAATGTGTCCATCATCATGCATAAGGGAAAGTAGTCCCTTGCCTTAAGTTTTCTTTCACTTTGAAGCTTATGCTGTCAAGTCCCCCACACTCCATGCTAAGGCTAGACTGAAACAGCCATTCCATTTTCACAGAATGGCTGCCAGAATTTTGATTGGAATTTCAATCAAATAATTTTAGCATACACAAAATGCTGATTTTAAAAAAAATAATTCCAGTCAGAATTCTGATCAGAATTTCATCTGATCTGAATTTCAGTCAGACGAATTAAAATGCCCTTTTCACACAGACACTCTAACACCAATAAAATGGGTGTTATATTTTATTATACATATTGCAGGGCTGCAGGTGTGCTCTATGTGTGCCCTGCAACATATACAACAAATTTTTACTCATTTTATTATTATTTTTATTATTTTATTATTATTATTTTATTTATTATTTTATTAGCAAGCATTTATATAGCGCCAGTAATGTACCTGGCACTTTACAAAGTAANTGAAGGCCAGTGATGAAACCTATGGGGAGATTGCCCCAACCTGTACCACATGATAGAGGGTGTTCCCATGGCCCCTGTTGTGATAGGGGATCCCACCTACCCGCTTAGCCCATGGCTCATGAGGGCCTACCGAGTGGCACGCAACCCTGACCACCGCATGTTCAACGAGTGCCTGTCATCAGCACACAGCGTGGTGGCGTGGACCTTCAGCCAGCTGAAAATGCGCTGGCGCCTCTTGATGAACAGGAGCTAATTCGACCTAGACCACCCCCCCATCCTTGTCCTAGCAGCATGTATCCTACACAAAATTGTGAGACCAGAGGCGCCGCCCTGGACAACCCACCACCTGTACAGAGGGCATGCCCTATGCCCCTGTACCAACATGCCCAGGGCGGGGCGTTCCAGCACATCTCTGAGGAGAACAGGGACGCCCTCTGCCGCCGCATCATTGCCCAAGCAGCAGATGACAGGACCGTGCCCGACCCACACCCCAGCCCATAAACCTGTGCACCCCATCAATAAAGCTGGGTGATACCCTTAGCATCTAACCATGCCTCCATGCCTTGTGTGAGCAATGGGGTCCTGGGAACAGGTCCAGTAGGTTGCCTGGGTGCGAGCGAGCTCCCTCGCTGACAGCCATGGGGTGCTTTGGCTGTGCACTGTCCTGCATGCCACCACTCACCAGCCTGCCTGTGCACAATAGCCATGCACTCATTGCACACACCAGTGCTGGCTGCGGCCTCGGTGGGTGGCCCCCCGGCCCCATCGGTTGGCCCAGCATTGTACCAGACCCTCACACTGCCGGTGCCCCCCTGCCAGCCCCCCCCCCGCCCACTAGTCCCAAAACATAGGAAGCGATACGGAGGTACATGTGCAGCATTTTTATTTGAAGGGGAACTGTACAATGGGATGGGGGGGGTCTCTATTTTCGGGGGTGCCCTTGCCCCCACTTAGCTGCACCACCAGGGCTCGCAGCCCAGTGGGTCTTTGCTACAGCCTAGCACAGCGATCGGTGACCAGACAGGCCAGGTGTCATCCACTGGTTGCTCCACACCAGCCTCTGGTGCAGGACCCTGTGAAGAATAACAAGCATGGGGTGAGCATTCCACATGTGCACTTGGCTCCTTCCCATGCCAGTCCCTGGCCCACTGGGGGTCCCGTGGAGTGGCATATGGGCCCCCTCATCCCCTCCCAGCCTCCCATAGGGTAGCGCCCCCCACCCTTAGGGGGCAGGGGTGCAGCGGCCTTACCTGAGGTGGTGGGGAAGCAGCCACGGGCGGGTGGTTGTCCTGGGGTGCCGGGTTGTTGGGTGGAGGCATAGGTTCCCAGTGGAGGGGGAGGGGTTGCAGCTGGGGGTTTCTGGGAGGGGTGCATCCTCGAAGGGCGGCCCCACTGGCAGCTCGTGTGGACCTATGTGGGGGAGAGGAACCCTTTGGACCAGGCCTGGGAAGGGATTCTGCTGGGGGAACCAGGGTTGGCCGAAGTGCAGGGGAGGTGACACCTGCACCAGTGGGTGGGTGCCGTGGTGTATGTCAGCTGCCATCCCTCCATTCTGGCGACCCCTGTCACACTGGGGGTCCCGGCATAAGACCAACACCGCCTCCCCCATGAGGTCCATGACCCTTGCAGCCTGACCCTCCAGCCTGGCACAGGCATGCACCGCCTCCGCCGTGTTTCGCCACTGCTCACGGTGGAGGGCGGCAGCCTGGAGCCTTTCCCAGAGGTGCTTGGTGCGGGACCGGGTCATCATAGCTGCCAGGATCTCCCTGTCCCTTTCCCACCCCCCGCCCTTAGGAACTTAGATGAGCACGAACTCCTGGGAGTTCACTTTGGCTAACCTTCTAGATTCCTCGAGCAGCTCCCTGCCCGGGTCCTCCCTCTGCCGCCAGTTCCTGGTCCGCATCTCCCAGCCCCTCCTCGTCCACCTCCTCCTCCATAACCTTCGCCTCGTGCACCTCCAGGCAACCTTGAGCTGCAATGGGAACAGAGACTCCTTAGTGTTTACCGGCACCCAGGCCCCAGCCCCGGTCACTGTGACTCTGCCCATGGCCTCCTCCACCCTGGTCCCGCTGGACTGGTCGTACCTGGATCCTGTTCCTGCGCCTCCTGGGGGCCGTCCTGGGTCTCTGCTTGCTCTGTGCATGCCCCCGTTCCCTGTGGCCGGCCTGTGGGTTTTGTGGGCATGCACAGAGGGTGGTATTACTGTGGTTGGATCCCCGGGATGCCTCCACTCCCTGTGGGATGGGTCCCTGCCCTCCTGCTTCCTGGCTGGCCTCGCCAGGGGCAGCACCCCCTCTGCTCTGGGGAGTCCAGCAGGGGGGGTTCTGTGGTGGCCCTCCATCTGCCCCTGGCAAAGGCGCTGCCGTGTGTGCAGGAGGCCACAATGTCCCCATCCATGCAGAGGAACTTGTCCAGCTCCTCCTAGAACTCAGCTGTGCACATGACATGGCCAGACTTGATTTTGTTGTCCTTGATATGTTTATATCCGGACCTCAAGACCTTTGCCTTCTGCATGCACTAGGTGACATCCCTATTGTATCCCTGCCGCTGCATCTCCTGGGCGATGGCTTCATAGACCTGTATGGACTTGTAGCTGTGCAGCAGGTCATGCTGGACCCTTTCGGACCCCCACATGTGTAGTCCCTGGTCTCCTGCCTGGACCAGGGCTCCCCCTTTTGAAACCCGCGTGGGGGGGGGGCTTCCAGCTTGGTGGCATGGGACCCACCCGGTGGATGTGGTTGCTGTGGTGGTGGTCGTCTCCTGTAGGGGGTATTTCATGGGGGTTACTCTCCATCCTGCTGCCCCCCTCCGTGCCCCCATGGGGCCTCCCCTTCCCTCTCCCCCCTGGGGTGACCTTCTGCTTACCTGACTGTTGGGAGGCCCTCCTTGCCCATCTCTCCAGTGGTTCAGTACTCTGTTGTCTGGGTGGTCTCCTGGGGGGATGAAAACAAGGGTTTGGTCACTGCCGCCTGCCCTGTGTTCCCTCAGGCATGGTGCCGGGGCTGGGGGTCGGCCCTCCTTTCCCTGGTTGGTTGGGGTCCCCTTGCTCTCACCTCGCTGTCGCTGCTGCTCCTCTGGTCATGCCCTGTGGTGTGGTGGCCTGGGGTTCAGCGGGCAGTGCTGCGGCTGCTGTGTGCCCTCGGCCCTGTGCCAGGAGATGTGTGCTGTGGTTAGCCAAGCCGCGTTCCCCCCCTGGACCAGCAGCCTAGTCCCCCCCAGACCAGCTGGCCAGGCACCCCCCCTGAACCAGCTGGCTGGGCCCCCTTCCCTGGGCATTCTTGGGTCCCCGTGCTCACCCGGCCTCATCCCGTGCGTGACGTCACGCTGGCTCCGTTTGTCTTGTTTGGACTTTCCTCCCGAACATCGTGGGAGCCGGCGCACCCATGTCCTGTGTCTGCCCTCCTTTGCGGGCCCCTGACCAGACATCCGGCGTCACCCCCAGTGGGCGTGTCTGCGCGGGGGCGTGTGCGTGACCCCTTGCGCCCGCACACTGCGGTCCTGCCAATCCCGTCGCTGTGGGTGTGAGTGTTTTGGTTTTTACATGGACGTTCGGGTGTTGAACACCCATCTCCAGCCACGGGGCATGCTGCCACCCTCCCAGCTTCTCCGTGGGTGTTGGTGGGTGGGTCATGCATGTGCACCCACCCACTCATGGACTTTTACACGGACGTTCTCCCACCCATCCGATGGTTGTTTGTGGGTGTTCGTGCATGGGTGGCGTCCATGTAAAAGTGGCCAATGTAAGGAAGAGGTTATGATCGCTCCATTTCTTGATTGGTATAGGCACATTACAGCACCATGTTTCAAGCACAGAGATGTTAAAAAGGAAACCGAACTTAAAAATCTTTTGAACAATAACTTTGTAGCATAATATACACAGTCCTCTACACACATCCTTGTATCCCCTTGAATTCTAATGGGAAACAGTGGTCACATCCTACAGACAACTTGGAGTAAAAATGAGAGTGAAATATGCTGCTCTAATGAGGAGTGTGTGAGAGAGTCACAGGTTAGATTTGCTCACCAGTCTAACAAGGAGAGGGAGAAAGAGAGCGAAACAGAGAGAGTTCCCTGGGCTAATTTTCTAGCCATCAGTCTGCTTATTGTTTCTACTAAAAGAGATTGAAAGAGAGAGTGAGAGTTATTATAATAAATACAGACTGGCTTCAGCCAGGGGAAATTACCCTGCACTGTGGGGGGCGGGGGGGGAGGAGGCACATGATCTGTTTCAGTAATTGCAGTGTAATTAGTTACGTATATCCGGTATCCAATTCACAGAAATACTTATCTATAAGAAACATTTGGCACTAAAGACAGTAGTTGTCCTAACTAATAGCAATTATATGCTTTGGAGAGATGTTTTCTCATACACGGCTGGTGCTTCGTTTGCTTTTAAAGGTCAGTAAGGATAAATTCTGAACCAATGTGGAGTGGCAGAGGTTCCTCATTGACCAGAGCAGTTCATATTAATGACTGAAAAATAACACATATACCCACAAACATGTCACCATTATGTGACTACAACCTTTCACAAAATGCTCTGTGTCCAAAAACCCCCGCAAAGATTAAGTACCCCAAATTCACTTATTTACAAACATTTCCCTGCAGGGATGAAGAGAATGAATCTCAGATATTCTCTCGTTCATGGTGGATTATTCTGCCACAACAATGTTGAGAAAAAAGACATAGACACAACACTCCATGCATGATCCCTGTGCAAACATTTCTGGGAACACATATGCTATTTTTGTCTGTCATGTTTGTTTGACCACAGAATGCTTAAGACATCCTTTTTAAAGGGCTGTAATCTGGTGCAACCAGCAAAATGTTGACTAGTTCTATGTGACCCATTTCTGTGTATAAATGAGGTAGATACAGTAGGTGCCTAAATCTGATATGAAACACCTAAGTACTACAAAGAATAATGTATTGACTCTATACAGAACGGAGGTAGTATTTTGTTGAAAGGAAAAGAAATACAACTGTTCTCATGGGTATTCCTTTTTTTCATTTTTTTAAAAAAGGGAAGTAAAAAGGCCTGAATATCTTGCAAAGTACAAGGCAGAGGTGGAACAAATGATAATGGTTCCATCATCTGCTGAGTTTGTTTAAAATAAAGAGTCTGATTCAGAGAAGAACAATTTCAAGATCAGGGTCTAAATCATCAGTTTCAAAACATTTTGCCCATATCGAGACATAAATAGGGCTCGCGGGAGGGCATTCTCAGTTGCCGCCCCGATGCTATAGAACTCCCTTCCCCCAGAGGTTCTGTTGAGCCTGAGCCTGACCATCTTTTGGAGGCGGTGTAAAACCTTTCTCTTTCTCTGTAAAGTGCCAGGTACATTGCTTGCGCTATATAAAAGCTTATAATAATATAATAATTTGTAAAGGCATTTGTCAGGCAGGAATAGGGGATGGGGGTTTTGCTGGGTGGCTTGGGGTACGGTTGTGAGGGGTTTGGAGTAGGTCATGGGGAGGTGGTATTGGGTAGTTTTGTTGGGAACTGTAGGATGGTTGGAGGTTTTGGGGGGGGTATTCTGTTTTTATGGTTTTTAATGTTTTTATGTGTGTTGTTAGCCACCATGAGCCTTGGGGAAGGGCGGGATAAAAATGTAAATAAATTAAATATAATTCCATGATCCCAGACATGGCATTCAAAGCACATCTAATATCAGCTGGGGCCAATGAAATGGGGCCATTTATCCCATCTATCTTCATGTGGTGAGATCTCACTTCAAGACTTGATTCACAGTTTTGGAACCTCCCGTGTATCCAATTGTGCTACCACCGTTGTGATGCTTGTACTGCCATGAGTTTTGACACTGGAAGCTCTTTGGGACAGACACATATTGTCATATGTGTCTTTTAGTTTTGAGGAAATAATTCACAACACAAATACAACCTTGTTGTATTTTCTTCCATCTTGGTTGGTTTGCTGCAAGTGGCCAGATAGGTCACAAAGTGTTTACCTGGTTGAGCGTGGAAGTACCCCCAAGCTAGAGCTGAAATAAGTACCCACAAAACCCGGTGTAGCCGTTGAATTTCCAGTACCCAAATCGAACAGAATATTTTGGATACTGCTTTTGGTACCCAAACCAGTTTCCACTAGGGTACCAAAAATACTGATATATCAACAACTGGTATACCAAAATACCGACGAACAGTATACTGGATTTTGTCCTGATTTGGAGATTTTTTCAGGAAGTTTTGGTATACCGGTTATTAGTATTTCAGTATTTTGGTATACCAGTTGTTGATATTTCAGTATTTCAAGTCCTCAAACGATATTTGGGTACTGATTTGGGTACCCAGAACGGTACCTGATAATGTGGGTATTACCTGCAGGTACCAAATCTGGTACTCGTTTCAGCTCTACCAAGCACATCTTAATTTAAAATTGGTTTTCCATAAATACTGTCCAGTCTAGCTTTAAAAATCACTTCTTGTGAATTTTCATGCACAAATTAACTGTGCACTTGAAAGCAAACACACGAAGTGTGCAGAGCCAAATCAAATTTGTTTTAAATCAAATTTGTTTTAAGTGGATTCGGGATGGGGAGAAAAGAGAAGGGGGACAGCAGGAAAATCACTTGCCTATCTCTACTTTTTACTGCACTGAAGTACTGAATACCCCAACAATGCTATAAAAATGATAGCTACCACAGGCATGAATAATAGACACTGCTCTGAAATGAAGCAGAATCACCAGCTTGGTTTGACTGGCAGTAGAAGAGCCACCTGGATTTGATCAATGGCCAAAGGTTTTTTCAATCCAAATCAAAAGACTTAGTGACTGACTGATACAACTCCGCTCCTCTTTTGTTTCTTTCTTAGATCCTATTGCTTTTGTCCAGCAGGTGATGCGAGGGCTCACTTATAGGTAAATTAAATTAAATGCATGCTCATGGAATCAGTGGAGTTTGTTTGTGTGTTATGTGCCCTTTTGGGGAAAAGTCACTTATTTTCCATAGCACCAGAGCAGTAAGAAATTAATTAGCAGGCAGAAAAAGTTCTTACTGAAAGATTCAAAACCTGGCATGGATAGTTCCCAAATGTAAGACTTGTAACAGGCCAACTAAACTAACCAATTGCAGACTCAGGTCTTTTGAGATGACCTATTCCCTCCCAGAGCTTTGGTATGGAGAGAGCCACTAGCTCTGCCTCTGCTCCTCATTATGATTGTCTCAGCTTACTGCCCTAAAGAGAAGGGTAGTGGGAGGATGAGAAAGGTGTTAATCCATGGAGCAAAATACAAAAAGATTTACACCAGAGCTGAGTAAATATGGGTAAAGAAAATGAACCCGCAGTCTTTTTGAACAAAATCCTCTGTAAGTAATTTGCTTGATAAAACACAGCTCATATTTGGGCGGGGAGCCATGTTAGCAGACAGAGTGGAAATAGCATGAAACCTCCTTTAAGTTGGTTTGCATAATGTCAAATAGGTTAAAGAAACCCTGCGTCCCAAATTAAAGCCATATTACAAGTGAACAGATTTTTTATTTTTATTTTTTGGACAATGGGAGTGGGGAAAATGACTAAATAATATGTGTAATTAATTGTTCACACGTGAACACTATGTACTGTTTGTGATTGCCCAGGACATGTAATACATATAGGGAAGTAATTGATCTAGTTCTTTTGTGTGTAAGTCTTGTCTGGGTTGTCTAACAGTGCCAAATCAGGAAAGGAAAAGAAAGCATGTGCTTAGAATGTATGACTATAAGGCCATGTCAGTTTTGGAAGAGTGTCTTGCAATGTGTGAGAGTATCAAGTTGAGATTTCATTAAGAGAAACAACTTTGGTCTTGCTGCCACACCAAAGATCTCCAGGCCCAAACACATGGCTATCTTCAAGGTACCATACACAGAACATAAACATCTAACTAAAACTGGTTTTGGTCCTGGCTTTGAGGAGAAAGCAAATGCCAGTCTCTCTCTCTCTCTTGAACTCGTATACTTCTGTTGTTAGCGAAAACTGTAAAACAGTATTTACAAGATTCTGCACAGCATGAAACCATTCTTATGCAGCACCGCAAAGGAGTGGGCTTGTTCTCTATACAACAGTGCAACCTAGTGGCCAGAGAAAGAGAAGCTTGGCCGATCAATCTGGACTGGAGTCATCTGCCAGATATTTTATTTGAAAAATGGCACCTGTGTTAAAACCTCCCACTTTTCAAAAAATCATTCAGCTCATTAGCATTGGTACAGGATTGAGTTCTGATTTTTTAATCGATTCTAAACAATCCAGACTTATTAAGCTTATTTAATGTAGGCAGTGAATTTGGAGATGTTTAATGACAGGTGGGTGCTTGGGCCATTCCCCTAAAACCTTTGTTTAGACATATAATTCTTACTCATATGAGTGGACTCAATGAAATCAATGGAGAGTACGAACAGCAAGAATTACTGTCCCAAATAAGGGTTATAGCACTGGACCCCCAAGAGACAAAGGGTTGGAGAGTAGTAAAATTTGCCATGATGCTTACAATATTTCCCATTTTACATTCAGTGAATATTGAGTACTGCACTTAAGACTGGTAAATGCATTTTTCATTGAATGTTACCCAAAGCAGAGCTTTATCCAACCCCCATTTAAATCGTCAGTGACTTTGGATCAGATCCCAAATGACCCTCAGCTACCTTCCCTTATATACGTGCCTGAGCAAGGTGTCTTACATGCTCTGATTGTCCATTAGGATGAAGATGAGAACAAAAAGCTCACTTAGTGCTGACAATGTTTTCAACTCAAAGCAACAGAAATAAGAGGTGAGCTCTTTAGCTAGATCATTTGAGTCATTTGGAAATCATTTAAAGAGCAATTAGCAACAAGCTAAAAGCTCAGTACTTCCTTGTGGATGTCATTATATTATTATTATTATTATTTATTATTTTAAGCAAGAAAATAGCACCTTAAAGCAGGATGGGGAGGAGGGAGAGATCCCATCAATCACAAACAAGAGCATCTCTGTGTGTTTTGGAGATTTAACGGATATGAAAAAGGTGACCTACACATCTATGCATTCCATGTAATAATATCTTTCTCTTCTTCCACAGAACACACTGGGGAAGAAATCATTCACTATTCTTGTTTATATGAGATGTTATAGTAAGAATTAAATGTAATTTACTGGGACAATAAAATCCTTGCAAGTGCTGATATTTGACACAGTAGTGTAGTGTTTGGGGTGGGTTTGGAGATGATTAAATGAGTAAATCACACGGATCTGCAACATTTTCCCTCCCTACTTCCTCAGATGGCATCTTGATCGTGCATGCACTGTGAGCACCAAAAAGCCTATAGGTCAGACCTGAAATTATAGCTAAACCTTAGCTCCTAAGGTACATGGACTGTTTATATCGATGAAAATTTATGATCTCTATACCCTAAATCCCTGGCCTCTCTTTTACATTGACTTCTTTACTATTTGCTGCTTTATTTTATGGTGATCCCTTGCCCTCTATAAATATATCACAGTTATTTAACCCTAGATCCCAACCCTAGTTTTCCGTATTTCAGGAGGGATCTATTTGCTCCATATTCTGCTACTTGGGGTTTCATCATCCTCAATATTAGCTGCTGCTGTTTTATTGGAGTTGAAAAGTTCCACTATTTTCATCTTGTCACTTGACCTGATGTGCTATTTGTATTACAGCCAAGAACAGAAAAGTGTCTGCTTTTTTCCTAAGATTATATTGGAATAAAATTCTTCTTTAATCTTCTTCAGTGATTAAGTTATTTTCTATTAAATATTTATCTGTGGGGAAAATGAATAAATTTAACTGTAATAAATTAAAGTTTGGCAGACGTAATTGCCTGTTGTTGGTTTTTAAAATATATATATATATATATATGTGTGTGTGTGTGTATGTGTGTGTGTGTGTGTGTATATATATATATATATACACGATTTTTATAAGGCTGAGATATATCTATATCTCGGTCTTATAAAAATCTGACCTAATCCTGGAAACATGCAATGGAGTAATTAAAGTTTTCTGTGGAGATAGACTGCAATAATTATCTTGTTTTGACTGGGCTTCTTATTATTTTAGCCTGAAAAAATAAAACTCGAAAACAGGAAGAGCGAATATAGATTTGCAAACCCCATTGTCTGATGTTAAAAATGTTAAGAAAATATGAGTCAGTATTATGCAAATTCTGAACTAATCCCAGCAACATACTGGTAGGTAATTGTATTTTTCTTTAAAGGGGGACAGACCCTACAATAATTATGCCTTGTTAGTGTCCACATTGCTATATTTTTGATTTATGTATTTATGTGGGAGCTGACAGATAAGCAAGAAAAATTGACATATTATAAACTAATAAAAATAAATAATATCTGAATCTGCCTAGCAGCAGTGCACACTGGGAAACTAAATCAATGCATTAATCACACAAATTTTTGAGTAAAGTATAGTTTGTGCTAAATGAAAAAATGACCTATACTAAACAGAGCTAAATATTTTTTTTTAAATCACAGGACTTGCTTCTATAGTGATTTTTTATTGTTATTATTCCTTAGGCCAAACAATATAAAAATTTGACCTATAATATTCTCTTGATTTTCCCATTCAGCATTCCAAGACTAACTCATGTCTTGCTCATCTCTCTAAAAAGAAATAAAATAATGTTTTGCCTGCCACGCTTATCTTGTTTCCCAAGGAGAAAAAATAACTTAGAATCTCTTTGAATGAAAAATTTGGTTAGAGCATATATATTTTTTTGCACAGCATTTATTTTCGGGCACTTGTTTACTAAAAAGCTCTTGCTTTTGTGTATAATGGTATTGCCTGTTAAGTGCCAGAATGAAAAAAATATGCAATTTTCTGTATACAGTAACTGCTAGTGCTGGGAGTTATGCTCTAGTGCACCAGTGTTGTGGACAAATTGACAATGTAAATATTACAGAAATGAGTGTAGGGTTTGGTGGAATCTAGCAATTGATATTGTCTAACGCAAATGGGAGAAACTGCTGAACTGTGAATGCCGTACCTTATTTCAAGTTTCTGCACATATAATCTCATTTTGGTGACATGTATGTCAACACATGAGGCCAAATTCAGGCCTGAAGTAAGCAGTGTGGACTCAAGGGAGGAAATGCACTTCTTTAAGTCTGAATATATTCCACTGGGTGTTACCAGACTATTGCCAAACTTTTGGAAACAAATGATTTTCATGTTTGATTGACATCCCTTGCCCTACCTGTAAATGCTGCTATACGTCTTTCTGGTTTGGCATTCCCATGAAATCCTCTGTTTAAGAGCTAGCAATGTGCAAAACTATATATTATTCTGAAGCCCAGCTCAGGTTAGTTCTTAAGCAAAACCTTATAAGTAGCCAGCTGAGTACTCACTTGAACAACTGTCAGACTTCCTGAAAAATTATCAAGCTCTCAGCAAGTCTGGTAAAGCTGCATCCATGAATCCCAGATATGGCTCATTCCTACCCCTTTCTCAGCCAACTTCACTGAGTTTGTGAACTTGTTAGGATTAGAATCATAGGCCTAGAAACTAATACCCTACACAAAGTCAAGGTTAACTACATCTAAATCGTCTACAAAAACAAGTTTCCAACTTCCTTCAAAAACCTCCTCTGAGAGAGTTTCCACAACCTCCTTTAGTAACTGATTCAGTTACCCAATTGTTCTTACTAGAGGTGGGACCCCGGGCCCATTACCGGCTACCGGATTTACCGGTTACCGGTTCTCTAAAAACCGGATTCCCGGATTAAATCCGGTATGCCGGTACCGGTTTTATTTCATTGATTTCAATGGGGCGCTGTGTCCCCATTGAAATCAATGAATTCCTTCCCCCTCCCCCTCCC
>QEPC01006907.1:1085315-1111819 GCA_003113815.1 Sphenodon punctatus
GTTTTTACATTGCAGCCATTTTTAAATGGCTGCAATGCAAAAAAATCCGGTACCCGGAATCCGGTACCCGGACCGGATTTACCGGGTCGAATCCGATAATGCCGGTACGCCCGGTACCGGCATTATCGGATACCGGATTTACCGGTTTTCCCGCCCCTAGTTCTTACAATTAGGATTTTTGTCTTAACATTTAGAAAAAAAAGTAGTTTAAATGCTATCTTTTACTGGACCAACTGTTGTTGATGGAAATAAACAAGCTTTTGGGCCACACAGGGCCCTTCCTCAGGCATGTATCATAGCCAGTAGAAATACATGCTTGCATATATAAACTGAGCAAATGTAGAGCAGGTATTTATGAGGATATATACCTGCTCTACATTTGCTCAGTTTATATATTTCTATGGAGTATGCTACATGTCTGAGGAAGGGCTCTGTGTGGCCCAAAAGCTTGCTTATTTCCACCAACAACAGTTGGTCCAATAAAAGAGATTATTTGAACCACTTTGGGTATTTTCAGACGTTACGAGATCACAGTCAACCACAGTGAACCACAGTCAATCCCGTGGCAGGGCCAAAGCACCCTGAACGTCTGTTTCGCAGGCACCAGATGTTCACCACAGTCAATCCCCACCAGGGGTCAAAAATAACCACACTTCCGGAGCTCCGGCCTGGACCATCTCCGAAAGCGTGGTCAAAGCGATTCCCACCGGGAAACAAAAAAAAGTAACGACTGAACAGCCACCACTGGCCAGAATCAAGCAACATGATTCCCAGCCGGGGACAAAGCATGCAGTGTCACTACCAGGCAACGAGCAACAACACAGGCGCGGGAGGGAGATTTAAAGGGCACACAGCAGCAGGGGGACGTGGCGGGATGGAGCGAGGCGGAAGGGAGAGGAGAGCGGAGGGCGAGAGAACAAGGCGGGAGGAGGTGGAGGAGGCGCAGGCAGAGGAGGCTGTGGTCATACTGCACATGGAGGTGGTGGAGGGACAGCAGCATCAGCATCTGGGACGAGCCGCCCCGGCGCCTTCCAGGTGCTTTGACCATGGCCCAGGATCGGCGTAACGTCTGTTGCGCTGCCCTGGGCCGTTGTCTGCCAGTCCGATTCCCTGCCATGGTCCCGCTCCTGTCACGTCTGTTTGGGACCTCCCTTGCCCACGGGGGGTGGTTAGCCGGTTCGCCACCGCTGGGAATCCACTGTGGTGAATTGGGTGCCCGTAACGTCTGAAATCACCCTTTGTCTCTCTGTCACTTGGGACCAACACTGCGACCACACTCTTTCCCTGGGGTCTTAACACTGAACATGTTAACAGACCCTGAGTCTTTTGGAAAGGGTGGTCTAGAAATGAAAATAAATAAAGAAACAAACAAACAAATAAATAATGAACAGTATGACTAGTAGTGCTTTAGACTAGTAACGCTTTAGAAATGATAAGTAGTAGTGGTAAATTGCTTGTGTTGTTGTACACTGCATCCCAGTGACAGAACTGAAGAGAGTAGTCATGTCCAGCATCTACCAGCTAGTGTCATGTGTAGTACTTCCTTGTTTCCCAGTAAGTGGCCACCACACAGGAACTGGCACTGATGTCATTCCTTGGGACACATCAGACTTGGGCTCTGGCCCTCAAGAGATGGCTAATGGAGTCGAGAAGGAATGGTGTGAATGATTTGGTGCAGGGCACCACAACACCATTAATGTCTGCCGTGGAATGTCTACCCAAAGTGAAGGATGTTTCAGCAATGTTACTGGAATCTCATCACATTTTCACCATGATTGAGAAAGTGAGCCCACTCAACTAGAGTGGACCACTGTCAAAAGCAGTGACTGGTGGGGGCAATTTTGTGCAGAAAGACTGAGGTGATGAAGAATGGGTCAAAATGTTAGAATGCTATGTAGGCTTGTAATGGAACTGATCAACAAGCGGAGGCCTGTGGTGCAGTATAAGGACATCAACATGGGTGCTGCTATTCCAGAGGAAAAGCAGGTCACCATCATTATCTGGAAGCTGGCTATTCCAGACATCTATATTATTCACTGATTTGTTTATTTAGCACAAGCAATGTCCTGGCACTGTACAATTAATAGTTATAGACCAGTCCCTACCCCAAGGGGGCTTATAAGCTAAGAGAGACAAGGGACGGGGAGACAAGGGAGAGGTGAACATCAGTATAGACAAGGAAACATTCATGAGGCTGAGAAGTTGCAGGTGCACGTGCTTAACTTAGTTACAGGGAAGAGATTCTCAGGGTGCAAACAGACATGGCGCTAATCACCCTTTAACCACCCTTGGTGGTTATTTATGCATGTTGCAGGGCTGCTTCGCAGGATGGGGCGGTATAAAAATCTACGAAAATAAATAAATAAATAAAATAAGTATTGGTGCCCTATGCAGTCCTGCAACATGCATAAATAACCACAAAGGGTGGTTAAAGGGTGGTTAGAGTCATGTCTGTTTTCACCCTTAGTGAGGAGGGAAGAGGTCCATGGAAAACCAGTGTGGCATCAGACATTGGATGATACTGTTATGGAAGTCTGCAATGCCATCAATGAAGTGTTGTTGGAATGTGTTGTGTAGTTTGGAGATATACAGATAATGATGGCTGGGCCTGAAAGAATATTAATGGCATGCACATCAACATACTTTACTCTTCCCCACACTACACCATTGCAACTGCATCAACAAGAAGGGATTCTTCTGCATGGTTTGCAGGTTATAGCTGAAAGCACCGAATACTTTATCACTGGCACTTTTACACGGGCTGTGGGGGGAGGGGGTCAGTGTTTGCTCTGGTGAGTGCATTGTGGGTGGGGGGAGGGTTTAGACAGGCACACACGCATCCCCACCCACTACCCACCCATCAATACGCATGGAGCAACCACCATTTTCGCCGGTTGCTCCGTGCGTGTTGATGAGTGGGTGGTGGGTGGAGATGTGTGTTTGGCAGGAATGTGCATGCACACCCACCCGCTGCGTCTTTTACACAAGATACACCCACACATGAACACCCAGATTTCTGGGTGTTCATGCGTGGGTGCGTCTCGTGTAAAAAGGGCCACTGTTTTTGTGCACTGGTGCAGCAAAACCACAGGAACAATGTCAGGATTCTGGGGCGGGGGGAGGGGGGGAATCATCTTCTTTGAATTTACAGAACTGAGGACTAATTGGTCCCAAACTGCCGTAGCGACTGAAGGGGCGGAGGAGTGCTGAACTACACAATGTCTCAAGTTATCTGTTTCACATGCAGAGACATATGCCAAATGTCACCCACCACCATTATTGCTGTATAGTCAAATGTGAAGGAAACGTTTCCTGCCAACCTTGGGGAATAGTGGTCAATACTATGTTGAAACAACTGTGAAAAGTAGCAACCTGTGGAAAGGCTCCAGGATTACGGCCCTTTTCAAACAGATCCCCCCACCTCCACCCCATATGAGTGGGTAGGTGGGGAGTCCATGCGAACGCCGCAGCCGGTTGGTGGGGGTGCGTGCACGCTCCTACACTCCACCCACCTCTACCACCCATACACAGAGCAATGGGCGCCAATGCCGAATACTCCGTACAAGGAGATGGGTGGAGGTGGATGGGGATCCATGGGAACGCACAACCACGTACCACCCACCCACCTGCTCCTGTTTGGAAAGGGTCATTGGGCACTTTCCTGAGACATGAGATGTCTGCTCAAATATGCAGGTCTTCTGATTGCAAAAGCGTGTCTGTGTAAAGCCACAAAGATGGTATGGGAAACAGAAATATTTGTTTAAAAAATCAGTTCCAAGAAAATGTAAACCTCCAGCAGCAGAGATTTTGGTGCTCTGTCAATATTAAAGAGAACTTGATGCTGCATCTTCCCATCGCCTCTCCCTCTCTCATCCCTCACAGGTATTCAGCTTCCTTTAGGGAGAAGGGCCAGCCCATGTGTATGCGACTAAATTAAAGGATGTTGTGGAAGATCTGCCTTCTGTGAACCTGTGAGTATGGGATGTACAGAATTTATTTCATTTGTTTCCGTTTTTGTTTTCTAATTTTAAAAAAGTCCTCCCTTTTTTGGGTTTTCATAAAAAATACCATTCGTTTTCATTCACCTTTTCGCTTTAAAAATATTTCAAATTTTAAAAAATCGTTTTGCACGCACAAAATGACTGCTAGACTGTTTTGCGCATGTGTGCCCTTTTCCGTGGTGGCAGTGTCACAGCCATTTTGGAAAAGGGCAGCCAGTCTGCAAATGCGCAGTGGTTATTTTGTGAATACACAGACCAGCTGCCCTGTTCCAAAATAGCGGTGACGTTGCTGGCACCATTTTGGAAAAGGGTTGCTCCTGTGTAGAAAGGGATCTGGCCGTTTTGCGCATGCACAGTTCTATTTTATTATTTTTTTACCTTTTTAAATGAAAAAAAATGAAAGTAAACATATGTCATTTGCGTAATCATTCGTTTTCAGGGCTTTGTTGACTAAATTGAATGGTGCTCCACTCATTTTAGTAACTAAGAAAAACAAAATGAATTTCACACCCCTGCCTGTGAGGCATATTATTATTATTATTATTATTATTAAACATTTATAAAGCGCCAGTAACAACCTGGCGCTGTACAGAACATACAATCAGCTGCGGACCCTACCTGTGGCTTACAATCTAAAAGACAAGGAGGGGGAGACAAGGAGAGGGGACAGCGGGAGAGACATGGGAGAAGACAAACAAACATTCAGGTGGATGCGAAGTCTCAGGTGCGTGTACTTGGCTTGGTTACAAGGTGGTCGGTAGCAGCAGTCAGCAGAGGAGGGCTGACAGTAAGAGCAAGAGGTCCTTGTGGCCCTTGTGGCCCAGCAGGTTTGGAGTCTGGGAGTGGTGTTGGACTCGGGTATCCATCTGGATCGGCAGGTGGAGGCGGTGGCTAAGACCGCCTTCCGCCAGCTATATTTGGTATGCCAGCTGTGCCCATACATTTCCAGGCCCAACATGGCCACCCTTATCCATGCCTTTATCACCTCGAGACTGGACTACTGCAATGCGCTCTACGTGGGGCTTCCCTTGCTTCTGGTTCGGAGGCTGCAGCTGGTGCAGAATGCGGCGGCCCGTCTCCTTATGGGGACTGCGTGATGGGAACACATAACACCAGTGCTCCGTGCTCTGCACTGGCTGCCTATAGCGTACCGAGCCAGATTCAAGGTATTGGTATTGATCTATAAAGTCCTGCACGGTCTGGGCCCCTCATACCTCGAGGACCATCTCACCCTCCGTGCCTCAGAGTGATCCCTTTGGTCCACTGGGGGCACCTTCTTGGAGGTCCCCCGGGTGAGACAGGGGGCTAAAATGGAGAGGCCATTCTCGGTGGCCGGGCCGCGACTCTGGAACTTCCTCCCAGAGGAAGCCCGCCTGGCCCCAGGTCTTCTGGCATTTCATTGAGCCTGCAAGACCTGGCTGTTCATCCAGGCCTTCAGAGGGGAAGAGGGGAGGGTTGGGTAGTTGTGTGTGGGGGGGTGGATATGGGATTGGTTTTTAATTTATTTATGAAGTTTTTTAAAAAATATTGTTTTTATGGAATTTTATGTATTGTTGTAAGCCACCCCGAGATGCCGTAGGCATGAGGGAGTGGCTAAAAAATATTTATAAATAAATAAAATAAATACTATGGTGCCTGACAAAACAGAATTATAATGAGGATTCAAGGCATAGCTTTAAAAAGTTGGTGAAAGTGTTTGGGCTCCTAATATCTGGTACAGTACTGGATCTAACCTAAGTTTGGCCCTTTTTGCACAGACCCCACCCTCTCACACACATCGCCCACGCATGGAGCAACAGGCGCCAATGGTGGATGCTCCGTGCATGGAGACAGTTTGAGGAGGGTGGGGATCCATGGGATGGGCCACCTACACACCACTCACCTGCCGCTGCCTCTACCCATTCCCCACAGACCGTGTGGGTGCCACGGTCCATTTAAAAATGGCCTTTTTCTCATACCTTTAACCCTCATACAGAGAATGACAGTAGTGGCTCAGCAATAATGTAGGAACTAAGTTTGAGGAATGTCATCCCCAAACAACAGTGATTACTGAAGGAAGGTTAGTCCACACTACCCTAATTATTTCGAATGCTAAGATGTATTATGTAACACTAAGTGAAACTCTATTTCTTGGTGTCTTACTTCCTGCTGTTTCTGGGACAATGGTACATAAAGAACCTACAGCCAAAATCATGGCTAAAGTGAGATATGGTGCTTTATTGCGGGGTCACCTTCCATTAGCTACAAAAATTCTAACCGATTCTAAATAAGTTCTTGAAGAGATTACTCTAGGTTCCATCAGAAGCAACATCTGCCATACTAAGGTTAGAAGTTGGGATTAGATTAGTTGAATCACATGTAATTGAGACACTATCAGTATCCACTCTGAAGATTGGTGGTTCCCCTGATGATGACCTTCCTAAATGCTGTCTGAAAGAAAAGCAGGAAATGGTTAATGGCAAAGGTACATGGTGGCAGGGAACTAAAAGGATTTTTGAAAATGTGGGCCTACCTTTTTTTCCCCTGCAATCCTTTCCTTTCAAAATTGTGAAATGTTTGCTTAAGACTCAAATAATGGACCTTGATCGGTAAACAACTAGATCTTTGACTCGGACGGTAAAATCTGCTCCCTGGTACAAATTGTTGATACCAAAGAAGGAGGGTTGCGACTATATCAAAAGTGATATGCCCCCACAACAAAGGAGAGCCTTTTTAGCCCTTCGGCTCCAGCTTATGCCAACAGCGGTGTTGGAAGGGAGATATCATGGAATCCCCTATCACGAAAGGGTTTGCGCTTGTTGTGATGCAGACATTGAGGATCTTCCCCATTACTTATTCCATTGTCTGCAATATGCGAGATTGCAAAATAACCTATACCAAAAACTCAATTTTCAAAAAATCTCCCGATCGAAAGGGAAATAATAATATTGCTGTCAGATAGTTGCAGTGATGGCTTCTGGGGGGGTTCAAATGGAAAAAGAGAGGAGAAAGGCCCTTGCTGTAAGGGAAGGATGGGAAGAGCCAAATTCTAGATGATACTTTCCTCTTATTGGAAACAAGTGGTTTGGGTATTTTCGGATACTGTATAAATAATATTGCTACCCATAAAAGGGAATAAGGTGGTGTTCGAAATAAATAATCAAATCACCTTGAGCTGATTTTGAAATATTGGTTATTAAGAACTGCTGTTGATCATTCTAGCTAATTGTGTGGGCGCTGGCAAAGAGAAATGTTGAGAATCTATGTGGATTGAATGATGGTGAGTCTCTCCCTTTGTGGTTTGGTGGTAGTAGCTCACCCAAATGTTATCATCACTGTAGGTTTGCCTATCTGTAAATGGTTTATAAGATTGATGTTTTGTTTTGCTGTTTTGTCATGTTTGGTTTGTCATTGCTACGGCCAGTACAATAAACTTTATTATTATTATTATTATTATTATTAAGAACCTACCTGAGTAAGGTTGACACAGAATAGTTTATAATGGAAGGGTATGACTATTTAGCAGCAGTTGATTACTACTCTGTAAGGTCTATTTTCTCACAGAAAACATTACAATTAAAGAGTAAAAGACAGTTTTAAGCTGCAATGGCATTCCTGATACAGTCACAAGTCAATCAATTGGAAAGGCCAAGCAAGCCATCAAAACAGATAAAAGACTAATAAAGGAAACCAAGAGTGATGTTAAGAGTGCACTGAAAGTTTTATTGGACCATCTGAAGGGACAAGCAGTTCTTTTCAGAGGTTAATTTTCAAACACCTTTGAACACTGGTCCCAACAGCCATCAGACTTTGGCAGCCACAGGTCTTAAAAGAAGTAGCTGACCAAAAAATTCAGTACCATTGGAAATCAATCAAGAACTCTAATCAAGGAGCTAAAGACCTGTCAACAGTGCAAGTGAGCTAGTTTTAGCTAACCCTGCTTTACCCTTAAAATGAAGCTACGCATCAGCCAAAAGTAGAAACCGTTTTTATTATAATCCATATCAAGGCCTTCTATAGCACTTTACATCCAAAAGTCTCAAAATCCTTCCTAAAGGAAGAAAGTATCATTACTTCTCTATTACAGCTGGGGAGACTGAAGGGGTAAAGTGACTTCTCTAAGCAACCAAGTATCAGAGTTGTGAGGTCTCTTGATTTTCTGTCTAAATCATCAGGGAACAATGAATCCACAAATCAACCATTGTTAAATAGTTGTTAGTCAACTGCTATTTTAACAAAACAAAACAAAATGCAAAAAAAATAAATAATCCATACTAGCTTTGTTCTCAGATCAGGTACCTTACACATTTCACATACCTTTATGCATTCTCTTTGCTTAGTTGCACAAGTATTTGCTTTTTATTTCTCAGTATCTTGTAACTTCTTTGATTTCAGAACTTATATAGCTATGTATATGTGTATGAGTCTGAGCAAATAGATTTCTTGTCCCTCTGACAATATCTATTATTGCCACATAATGTGTATTTTAAGTCTGATGTATATTGTTTTTTCTTCCTACCTGAACCATCAAAGTTGTCCACAACTGGATGTGGGACTGATGGGATATTCTGGTGCCTGGGCACTATCATTATATGTTAGATGCCTGGATGGTGGGTCCTGCATGTGTGATAATCACCATATTTGGGGTTGGGAAGGGACTTTCCTCCAGGTCAGATTGGCAGTTGACTCTGGGATATTTTTTCACCTTCTGCGTGTGGCGTACTACTTTGAGACAGCTGGATTTACTTTTTTATTTTAAAAAAATATGGTTCCCTGTTATTGCAGTCATCGGTGTGCTCCTGTCACTCCTGACATCTATTTGTGGAAGATTTTTATTATAGGAGCTGCTACTTGTTGGTGTATTTTTCTGTGCTTGCAGTTTAGGCATGGTAAATGGGGACTGGATTGGATGACCCACAAGATCCCTTCTAGCCCTACAACTCTAAAGGAATCTAATTTATGGAAAATGACAAGATGTTCCAGTTTCACTGGGACAAGCTTGTTTTTTCATGACATTTATTTCATTAGTCAAAATGTTTGGGTTTTCGATAACTACAAAATGTTAGAATGGACTGCTATACAATTTGCTTTGTGTTTATCAATAGCATGTCTCGTGAAAGAAGTGTTCAGTTTCATGAACAGTGTTACCAGCCATGTTTGAGCAAAAGAGTAGGTTTGATAGCATCTATGCCTAGCTGACTTTTCTCTTGACTACAAATTAGCTCAAAGTGAATATTATTATTCAATAGTAAACTCATTTGTAACATTGAGTTACTGGGAAAAAATCCTCTATAATTAAAAAAAAAACATGCACATTGATGTTGATTGATTAATGATCTGGGAAAGGGGGGTAAAGAGTGAGGTGGCTAATTTCTGGATGGTTAAATTTGCAGCTGACACCACATTATCCAAGATAGTTAAGACCCAGGCAGACTGAGAGAAACTACAGAAGGATCTTGCATGACTAGGTGAATGGACAGTAAAATGGCAACTGAAATTCAATATTTATAAGTGCAAGGTGATGCACACAGGGAACAATAATCCTCACTATACAATGCTAGGTTCAAATCTGGGTGTTCAGATCATCCAGGAGAAGGATCTTGAAGTCATTGACTGAAAGGATCTTGGAGTCATTGATTACTGCAACGCACTCTACGTGGGGCTGCCTGAGAACTTGAAGTTGGTCCAGAGGCTGCAGCTGGTGGCGGAATACTGCGGCCCATCTCCATACGGGAGCGGGCCGCAGGGAGCACATGACACCTGTGCACTGAACCCTGCACTGGCTGCCTATAAAGCACCGGGCTAAGTTCAAGGTGCTGGTTTTAACCTTTAAGGCCCTTCATGGCCTGGGCCCTGCTTATCTGCAGGACCGCCTCACTCCCCATGTGCCCGTGCGACCCCTGACATCGTCTGTGGGAACCTTTTTGGAGGTTCTCTGGGCAAGGTGGGTGTCCACCGATGTTAGATCTTTTTCGGTGGCTGCCCCTGTGCTGTGGAATTTACTCCCGAGGAGGCTCAGTTGGCCCCCACTCTCCTGTCATTTCGACGATTATGTAAGGCCTGGCTGTTCCGCCAGACTTTTGACGAGGGGAGGGGAGTAGGGTGGGTGGGGTTGTTTTTCCCTGCATGCAGGAATTTTAAACTTTTTTAGTTGTTTTACTGTTTTACTGTTTTTATCTTGTTGTTCGCCACCCCTGGCTGCCCTGTGGGCAGGAGGGGCGGGATAGAAATCTTTTATGAATAAAATATTTTAAAAAATTAAAAAACATACAAGATGGTGGCTAGCCAGATCCCCTGCCCAACCTGAAGAGTGGAAACACAGTCACCATCCGTGGGCCAGCACAGAGAACCGAACACATGTGCAGCCTCCTGTGCAGCTGCCACACTGCCCTCATACCTTAGGTTGGGCCGAGGAACTGAACACACAGGAAGGACTCTGGCCCGGAAGCAGCACTGCAGCAGCCACCACCTGCCAGAAGCAGGACTCGGCCCATGAAAAGCAGTCAACAGCAGGAGATCAGTCCTAGACTCCAGGACAGAGAAATCCCATCCAACCCGGCACTTTGGTGAAGGTGGCACCCATGCCACACACTGCGCACCAAGGCTCACCACAGCTGTTGCCCCAGGAGAAGGTTCTGCTGCCACGCAGGGTGGGGCACAAGAAAGGAGGGAGGGACTGCGCAGGGCTGGACTCAACTTTGGGACTTGAAACCCCTGGGTAAGGGCGACCTCCCTCAGTCCCTCCCTCTCTCTGTGTCAACGGCAGCTTCTCCTGGAGGTGTCATCAGCTGACAGGCAGCTGGGCGGGGGGGGGAGGTCTGGTCACTCCCAACCCACACCATCAGATGAAAGGTGACCAGCAGCCACTGCTCCTGGGCTAATCCTTGCCAACACTGTGACCTTGCCTACACTGTTGGGCAGACCTTGCTACACACAGGGTCTGCCTGGGACCTAACAGACAGGAGGGCGCATAGTAGCCTGGCTTAGCCCGACTGCGTCAGTCTTAGCCCATGCTGAATCAGCAACCTGCTCTGGATCATGTGCCAGTAGTAGCCAGCCACCTTCCCATTGGTCAGAGTGGGCAAACATCAAGCAGCCATCAAACTGACAAACAGGTGACTCGCAGGCTACTGTGGGCTATTGTCAGCTACTGTTTCATATATTTTTTTTCACCCGTTGTGGATAGTTCCTTGAAGACATCCGCTCAGTGTGCAGCAGCAGTCAAAAAGGCAAGCTGAATGCTAGGCATTATTGCAAAAGGAATGAAAAATAAAAGAGGAAGTATGACAATGCTACTGTATAAATCTTTGGTACGACCTCACCTTGAATATTGTGTGCTGTTTTGGTCAGCCCATCTCAAGCAAGATATAATAGAACTGGAAAAGGTTCAGAGAAGGGTAACAAGGATGATAGAAAGATGGACTGAATTCCATATGAGGAGTGGTTCAACAGGTTGGGGCTTTTTAGCTTGGAAAACAGAACAGTAAGGGGAGAGATCTCCAATGTCCTCTACAGAGAAGACTGATGCAAAAAAATTCAGTCAGCTTCTCCAAAATATCCTTATCAACATCCAAAGACAGTTTCTTAAACAAGAGCCAGACAACTGCATTTTTAAGAACATCCAGTATCCTACCACTTTCCCCCTCCCCCCGAATAGAGGCATTGACCAGCTAGTAATGGTCACAATATCTCCCTACTGGCTTTCACCAGCCAGGATGGGCAAGGATCTAATTCACAACTGGTTGCCAACATTACCCCAATCAACAGCAAAGGCAGGCAAAGAGACCTCTGCACTCCCCCCCCCCATCCCTCATCCCCTGTATCCATACCCACCTCTCACTGGGGGGTCAAGGCACCACCCATGTCTCCCCATTTCTGCCCAAACCCCCTCTCACGGGGGGCTGTGGCACCACTTTCCATCTTCCCTCATGGCCAAACCCCCTCTCTCATAGGGGGTCACTCCGACAACTCTTCTTTCCCCTCCCCCCATTTAACCATATCCCCCCCTCTCACAGAGGGGCCATGACACTCACTTCCCCCCCATGGCGGGAGGCAGGGTGCTGAGTACAGCACGGGGGTGGATGACTCCCCTCCGCCAGTCCAGCTACGTGAACATTTATTCTGTGGCCAGACCCAATCCTGACTGAGTTGTCAGCAGCTTCCTGGTACAGATAGAGCTGTGATGGTGGCAGTCTGCCATCACTTGTGTTGACACTCATTGGGTAATTTCAGATGTGATGATACCACGGTCAACCACAGTGAACCACGGTCAATCCTGCGGTGCAGCCAAATAGCCACGAACGTCTGATCAGCAGCATCCAGATGTTCACCATGGTCAATTACCCGGAGGGGCCAAAGTCAACCACGCTTCTGGAGGTCAGGACAGGATCATCCCCGGAAGCTTGGTGAAAGCGATTCCCACTGGGAAACTGCCAAAAGTAACGCCTGAATGCCAACCACCAGGCGGAATCAGAATGAATGATCCCCAGCCGTGGTGAGAGCACGCAGCGTCACTGCCAGGCAACGCGCAACACACAGACCGGGGAGGACGGAGCAGGATGGAAGGGAGAGGAGAGCGGAGGGCGAGTGAGGCTGGGAGGGAAGGGGTAGGTTTTTTGGTTTTAGGGGGCACTGTTTGGACAATAAACACGATATGTAGCTACAACAACAGCTCTATAGACTGCTTCATGGTGACAGGAAGGGGGCAGGTGATTGGCTCAACTGCGGGCCGGTGTGTGCCTGCAGACAGCACCCCTCCCCTGGGTGCACCTGCGCTCCCATCAGTGCGGTCCGCAGCTGGTTGCCTGTTGTCATCACCTCCCTGCTATCGGTGATTCCTGGACATTCTGTGCACTCAGTTTCTGCAGCTGTGCTGGGTCTGCTCCCCACGCATCGCTCCCTAGCCATGCCTTGTTGTGACCTGCAGCCTTATCGTGGGTTCTTGGAGCTCCCCTGCTTCCTTCCCCAGCCCACATGGGATCATGGGGCCCCTCTTTCCTTGCTTCTCAAACCCTCTGCCTGCTGGACCATGGCCGGTTGTGATGCCCCAGGACTTCTGTGCCCTGGTTCTCCGGGCACCCCCTGTAGCTGGACTGTCTGGGAGCCCATGGCCCTAGCTGACCTGTGGCAGTCCCCGGCAGTGCAACTGCTCCTGTTCTGCCCGGATACCCTCTCTGGTGCCTATGCGAGCCTGAGCTCCAGCCTTCAGTACTATGGCTATGAGGCCGGCACTCGCGATTGCCGGCTCCATGCGGAGGCGCTGGGTCTCTGTCCCTTTCCTGATGGACACATTCCAGAGATGACGTGCTCGAATGTGGTGTGCTCCATGGCGGAGACTGTGTCGGCCCTTTCGGTGTGTAGCCTGGCCGGGTTCATGAGCTGTCTGGAGGAGGGGGGCCCTGCCCTGGCTGCTTCCTTCTTCTGCTGCATCCATGGGGCCCGTGGGGTGGCGTATTACCACCTGTTAGAGCTTGGGCACCTGCCATGGCCACCAGCTGCTGACTATACCTTGTCGGGGCCCACCGGACCGGAGCTGGTGGCGCTGACTGCTGTGTGGACCCGTGCTGATGTTCAGGTGGGGCTCACCATGCCGGATCCACTTAAGGCCTACTACCTCATTGCCTACCACATGGTGGGGTTGGGCTATCGCCGGGACATGCTTCAGTGGCCCCACTCCATGCATCTGGTGGGCCAACCGGTCCCAGCCCCCTTCGTGACCCCCTGGAGCTGGCTGTGAGGCCCCCTGTGTCTTTGGTGTCATTGATGTCAGCCCCACCATGTGCTCCTAGCACCCCCTGCCGGCTCAAGGCACTGGCCGCTCACTCCGTACCATTCCGGCCGTGTGGCTGTTCTGGCTGGTTCGCTTGCCTCCGTTCTGCTCACCTGTGTCACTGTGCCCCCTCCATCGGCACCCCCTGTACTTCGCTGCCTGTGGTGTTCCTCTCTGTAGCTGCCCTCCCCCCTTTGGCTGGTTCTTGCTGCCTGACACTGCTACTGACTCTCCCCATGGTATATTCCTCCCTTGCACAGCTGCCCGCTCACCTGTGTCCGTGCCCTGCGCCCCTCCCCGGGGGCCTCAGTGACTGTGCGGGACTTGGTACCCCTGGACAGCTTCTCCCAGCTTCCTCTGAGGGGGGTGCATGTGCTCCTGCTCTCCTCCATCCCCAGACGTGCTTCTGCATCAGCGAGGGGGATCCTTGCCATCAGGACCTGCCTCGGACCACTCCAGTGCCTTCCCTGGATTGTGTGCCCTCCTCCTGTGACCCTGTTCCATCCCTGTGGGGACCCCTATGACTTGGGCTGTATTTGTTGCTGTCGGGTGGCCCGTGCTGTCTGTGCTGTCAGTGGGGTTCTGGGTGCCATTCACCGTGTCCTGGCCTGTTCCCGGCCCGGTCCCCTCCCCTAACTTGGCCTGGGGCTCCCCCCCTCCCCGTATTCGTGGTGCTGTGTGTGTTGACCTTCCCGGTGTGCTCCCCCCTTCCTTCCTTTCCCGTTCGGGTGTGTTTGTGCCCTGGCGTGTGTGTGTGCTCTGTGTTCTGCTGTGTCCGTGACTTCCCTGTGCCTGTTGTGTGTGCTGCCTCAGCTGCTCTTCTCCCTCCTCCCCCTTCCTTCCCATTTCCCTTGTGTGGGTGTTGCCTTTTGGCGCTTTTGACTTCCTTTGCCCTCTGTCGGCCATGTCTGCCTCCCGCCCTGCCCCAGTATCTTTGGGTGTTCTGACCATGGTCTGGAATCGGCGTAATGTCTGTTGGGCTGCCCTGGGCCATGGTCCATCCATCCGTTTCCTTGCCATGGACCTGCTCCCGTCAGGTCTGATTGGGGCTTTCCTGGACCACGGGAGGGGGTTGGCTGGCTCTCCATGGTTGGGAATCCACTGTGGTGACCCGGGAGCACGTAACATCTGAAATTACCCTCTGTCTTAACTCTATTTTAGTACAGTTTTTCTCTGAAAGAGTGAGATCTATTTGTCTGTTTTTGACTGAGTGACTTGTTAGCCAGACAATTTCTGATATGCACCAAAAGATTGATAGATCTTTATGTCTATGGTAAGGGGATATCTCACCACAATTTTATTCTATTAAACTGAATCTAAAAATCCAGCTTTGGATCTTATTAGCACTGCTGTCAATCTGGAGTAACATTAAGGACTCCTGTGGAGATTCATCACATTTACACTAGTGTAACAGGAACGGAATCTCACTCACACTTTATAAGTAGCAATAGATGTTCTACTCATAAATTTCAAAACAGCTTTTAAAAAAGGACAGCTTTTAAAGAAGACTAAACAGGAGCATTGAATTTTACCAGACTGGATGTAGTATTATTTATTCTTCTTAGTACCCACCCATCTATGAGCCTACATGTTTTTTACAGTGTTGTGCACTAAATGTGGTACTTGTGTTCATGAACTGTAGGTAGAGATTTAAAAAAAATAATTTCCAGGGACATCTGAACATATAAAATGCAACTGAAAATTTACATCAGATAGTTGTTGACTGTGCTAATAACAGGTTGGTACTAAAAATAAATGCTCTCACTTACAACTCATGTTCATCCTATTATATTAAGCTGCATCAGATCAACATACAACATGACGCCATGTAAGTAAGATAATACAGAAGAATGGCTGTGTTTTAAATGGCAAAACACATTATTTAAGATCAGAAACAAGGTATAAGATAGGACATTGAGTATACAGTATTTTGTGAATGAACCCATGAAGAGTTATTCAGTAAATTAATATTATATAATTATTTTGGTCAAAGGTTTCTTTTCCCTGCTTCTGTTCCACAGAATAGATTTTAATTTGAAAACATGATGCATTTTCATAGTCTTGGAATTTTATTTTCTAGATGGGGGTTGGGAGGGGCGAGGATAATACTACTTTATTCAGCTAACTGATTTCGAATTACTAGTGCCTGTTTCTAAAACATCTCCAAGAGATAAATATGGCAAGCTAATAAGTAATAGTAATCAAATTAGTAATAAATATGTAAAAAATAGTTGGTATTAAATTATCTTATACAGGCACTTAAATAATAAAATAAAAACATCAAATAAGTGTCTCTCTTTTACAGGACTAGTTTGTTTCCAATGTCAGAGCTAATTATTTACAACCATAATTTATAATTTATTTATTTATTTATTTAATTCCATTTATATGCCACCCCCTATGCCTACGGCATCTCGGGGCGGCTTCCAACATAAAATAAACTATTTTTCATAATATATTAAAAATATAAAAATCTACACAAATCTTTAAAACAATTTTAAAATACCCCCATATAAAAATTTAGTCCACCCTCCCCTCCCCGCCTCCAAAGGCCTGGGAGAACAGACATGTCTTGCAGGCCTGACGGAAGGCCAGCAGACTCGGGGCCAGTCATGCTTCCTCTGGGAGGGAGTTCCACAGCTGGGGCCCAGCCAACAAGAGTGCCCTCTCCATTGTAGCCCCCCTTTTTACACGGGGGACCTCCAAGAAGCACCCCAGGGGACCGGAGAGTCCGTCCTGAGTCACGGAGGGTGAGGCAGTCCCTGAGGTATCCAGGTCCAAGACCGTACAGGGCCTTATAGATCAATGTCGACACCTTGAACCTGGCTCGGCACATTACAGGCAGCCGGTGCAGCGCACGGAGCACCAGTGTTATGTGCTCTCATCAGCCCATCCCTGTTAGGAGACGGGCCGCCGCATTCTGCACTAGCTGCAATCTCCAGGCCAATGTCAAGGGAAGCCCCACGTAGGGTGCGTTACAGTAGTCCAGCCTCGAGGTGATGAAGGCATGGATCAAAGTGGCCAGGTCAGGTCTGGAGATATACGGGCGCAGCCTCCGCACCACATACAGCTGTCAGAAAGCCGCCTTCACCACCACATCCACCTGCTGATCTAGACAGAGACCCACGTCTAATAATACCCCCAGACTCCGAACCTGCTGAGCCATGGAGGTGTGCACCCCCTCCACAAGAGGAGGCACCACCTCCCCCGCCCGGCCCACCACCATCACCTCTGTCTTATCAGGATTGAGCTTCAGTCTGCTCTGCCATAGCCAACTCGCCACGGCCTCCAAACACTGAGATAGTACGGAGATGGCAGAGCTTGGGTCAGCTGAAAAAGAGAGGTAAAGCTGGGTATCATCAATGAGGGATTGTAGTAAACAATTTATTTGGCAGACACAAAGTCATAGCCATATTTAAACAACAATACAAAAATACAATACAAAATGCAAAGTCAGTGGCCCATATATAAGTAAAATCTGAGCCATAGCAAAACTCAGCATTAACATAGACTAAGTAAATGGGGGAGCTACTGGGCATGCAGAAGCAGTAGCCGCGCTGGCGAAACGCTCCCAACTGCCCGAAAATGAATACCTTAACAAAAAGCTTTGAACAGCAGTCCGGTGCCGCACATGGGTAAAAACCTGAAGCGGAACACCCCCGGCCCCCACAAAGCTAAAAAAAATGAGCCTCAGGGGTCAGAAAGCCTAGAAAGACCGCAGAATACAGAGAGTGGAGGGGGAGGGGAGCCAGAGCCAGCGTGTGCAAAAATGGCAGCCGCAACGAGATCCAGACCGGGGGAACAGCCTGAGATTGCGGAGCAACTAGCATGCCTTACAAACACCATAACCTCCCAGCATGAAGCCTCCAAGAAACAGTGGGAGATCTTGAATGATGGAATTCAGACGGTAATGTGTGTGGTGGATACTTTAAATTAAAAAATGGATGGGATGGCCGAGAGGGTTACCAGTCTGGAGACCAGGATGGAGGAGAGGGATGGCCAGAAGCAGCTCTGGGAAGAGCGCCTTCAGGCTATAGAGAAGGCCCTAGGAGGGGCCCAGCACAAAATTGAGGACTTAGAAAACAGGGGCAGAAGGAATAACCTTAGGATCCAAGGAATCCCTGAGGCCATAGAGGCCCAGGGAGGAAGGGGCCTGGTGCATAAAATCCTAAAAGCCATCCTCCCACAGTGTACCCATCTGCATGACATCGAAGTGGATAGGGCACAAAGAACCTTACGCCCCAGGCCAAAAGAGGGAGACCCTCCTAGAGCATTGATCTTTAGATGTTTGCGCTATCAGGAAAAAGAACAGATTTTAAGGGAGGCCAGGAAAAGCAAAGACTTGAGTTTTGAAGGGCGCAGGATAACCATACAACCAGACCTGGCCCCAGTCACTGTAGCAAGAAGGAGAAAATGGTTCCAGATCCAAGAAAAGTTTGCAGCATAAGGCATAAAAGCACAGATCAGATACCCAGCAATATTCTCCTTCATTCACAATGACCACCGGAGAAATTTTTCTGATGCAAAGGCACTGGAGAGATACATGTCTGCAAAGATGCCTGAGTTTGGAAGGGCAGGAGAAGAAGAAAGGGCTGCACAGCCATGACACGAGGTTGATAGAAGGCGGACAAACCGGGGACAAAGAGACACTGGGACATTACAAAGGCATTTCAAGAAACTGAGATGTATAAAGTAAGGGTTAGAAGTGGATGGAACAAGGCAAGGGCCTGTCGGGGTGGATAGCGGAGAATAGCAACTCCATGGCATACCCCTTGAAGTTTTTTTCTAAACCTCCAGTTGGGAAGAGAAGGGAGAGGGCGGGGGAGGGGAGCGGGAGGGTGAAAAATGGGGGGAGGAGCCGGGAAGGGTGGAATGGGGGGGACCAAAAGCTGCGGGGGCCTACGGATAAACAGGAAGATACAGCAGCAGGGAGAGTGCTGGGTCAAACAATGAGTAACGGTTATGGCTGAGTATAAAATCTGCACATTGAATGTAAAGGGCCTGAACTGTCCAACAAAGAGGAAAAAAACATGGCAATATGTGAAAAGGCTAAAATCACAGGTGGTAGCACTACAGGAGATACACCTCCTGCAGAAAGACAACAGTAGGGTCAGGGACAAATATTATGACCAGGTCTACTTCGCTAATGCAAAGAAGAAAAAGGTGGGGGGTACTTTTAGCTTTCGCCTGCTCACTCAATTTCAAAAAACAAAAAATAATTAAGGACCCGGAAGGCAAGTACTTGCTAGTACAAGGGCTGTTGATGGGGGAGGAATATACCTTCCTAAACTTCTATGCCCCAAATATGGGGCAGGCGGAGTTTCTGCAAAAAATAATGGAACTGATGAAATTAGAGGGCAGAGGGATCCTGTTCATGATGGGAGACCTTAACAGCCCTCCGACAAAATTAGACAGGTCAGGGGGAGGAAACCTTTAAAAAGGGCAGAGGAAGATGGCTAGGGCGATAGCCATAGCTCAGATGGTAGACGCCTGGCAATCAAAACACCCCAGAGACAGAGAATACACTTTCTTCTCTACCAGACACATGTCATACACAAGAATTGATTACATATTCATGCAGGATTGGGAATGGGAACGTTGTCTCAGAGCTGAGATCTGCCCGGCAACGTTCACGGACCATAGTCAGTGACAGCTCTAATTAAAACAGGACAACAAAAAACACACAGAACACAAAGGTGGATATTAAATAAGGCATCTTTATTTAACCTCAATAACAAGGAAGAGATCAAGCAGCAGATTGTAGAATATTTTCAGTTGAATGATAATGGGGAAGTAACCCAAGCGACACTGTGGGAGGCAGCTAAGGCATACATCAGGGGCCAATATATAAAGCTGGATTCCTGGAATAGAAAAAAGAGAAAAAAGGAGCTGAATGAGCTTTATCTTAGACTAAAACATCTGGAGAGCACCCTTAAAGATAAACCTACAAAGAAAGGGATCAAGGAGAGGGTAGAGGTCAGGGGACTGATAGACACAATGGAAACGGAGGCAGTGGTTTAAAAACTACGCTATACCAAGCAATTTTACTACATGAAAAGTAACAAATCAGACAGAATCCTATCTTGGATGGTTAAAAACAGTAGAAAAAAGGCACAGATAACTCAGATCCTACAGGCGAATGGCCAGAAATATGTGGCAGGACAAGAGATGCAGGAGCAGTTTTTGCAGTTCTATAAGAAGCTGTACACCTCAGACTCCCCTAAAAGGGAGGAAATAAACCTCTATTTGAACAAACTAAAAATACCAAAAATATCTGATGCCCAAGGGAACATGCTCAACGAGCCCATCACTACAAAAGAGATTAAAGGGGTAATTAAAGACCTGCCAAAAAATAAAACTCAACATGGCTAAACTCAGCATGGCTCAAACTCAACATGGCTAAAACTGAACTCCTTATCTTCCCCCCTCATCCTTCCTCTCCTTCCTCACTGTCAATAATTATTGATGGGATCACCATCTGTAACCTCCTTCTCACTGGCCTTCCCCGGTCTCACCTTTCTCCCCTCATCTCTGTCCAAAACTCTGCTGCCAGGGTCATCTACCTCGCCGGTCATTTCGACCATGTGCAGCCCCTCCTCTCTTCGCTTCACTGGCTTCCCCTTCCTGAACGAATCCTGCACAAGCTCCTAGTCTTCACCTATAAAGCTCTTCACAACCTTGCTCCCCCCTACCTCTCTGCACTTATCGCCCTCCATACTCCAGCCCGTGCACTTCGCTCCTCCTCTGTCCCTTCTCTCACCCTTCCACGCCTTCCCTGCTCCCCTAAGCGCCTTCGTCCCTTCTCACTTGCTGCCCCCCATGCCTGGAACTCCCTCCCTGTCCACATCCGCCTTGCCCCCTCCCTTCATACCTTCAAATCTCTCCTTAAAACTCACCTCTTTCGCTCTGCTCTGTCTGACTCTTTATCCTGCTGAGCCACTATTCCTATACCTACGATCGGTTTACCCTTATCCTTGCAACATGGACCTGCCTGCTGTCATTCTCATCGTAACCAAGCCAAGTACGTGCACTTGAGACCTCGCATCTTCATGAATGTTAGACCCCTTGTCTCTCCCTCTGTTCCCCTTCCTAAGTCTCTCCCCCAGCTCCTGTCTCTCAGATTGTAAGCCCTAGGGGCAGGGACCGTGTCTATTTTATTACTTTGTAAAGTGCCAGGTACACTGCTGGCACTATATAAATGTTTGTTAATAATAATAATAATAATAATAATAATAATAAAAATAACGGGCCCAGACGGCTTCATTCCAGAGTTCTACCAAGAGTATGGTGAACTGATAATCCCTGTACTAGCGAAAGTGTTCAGTCAGATTAAAGACAATAAGGAAATGCCAGACACATTTTACGTGACCACGATCACTCTGTGCCCTAAATCAGCGGCAATAGGAAAGGAATGTGGGGATTTCAGACCCATAGCATTACTGAACACTGATGCAAAGATGTTCACTAAAATACTAGCCAATAGACTGCAAAACATCATTAAAAGTATCATAGGGCCGGACCAAACCGGGTTCATAGGAGGCAGGATGGGGATAGACAACATCAGGAGGGCCATCAACTTGATATATAAAATTAATAAGGATAAGAAACCCACCGCCATGGTCTCCCTGGATGCAAACAAGGTCTTTGATAGATTAGAAAGAGTTCCTGATGGCTACCCTATCCAAGATGGGCTTTTCACGGGACTATTTAGAATGGGTGAAAAGCATATACAAGAGACCAACTGCACAGATAGTGATTAATGGGGAACAGACCCCAATATTCCAGATGGGTAGAGGTACCAGACAGGGATGTCCGCTGTCCCCCCTCCTGTTTGACATAGGGATAGAACCACTTATCGTGACAATAAATCAAAATGATAGAATTTCAGGGGTAAAGACTATAGACACAGAGCACAAGACCATGGTGTATGCAGATGACATACTACTCTTCATCAGCAATATACAAACCTTGATTCATGAGCTGAATTTGGGACCCGATTGGGATATAAGATTAATACTAGGAAAATGCAAGTCATGATCCTGAACCAAGAATAGAACAGAGGGGGGATTTGGGAGCCCTGGCCCACTTTAAGATACAGAAAGAGCAAATAAAATACTAGGGATCCAGCTCACTAAAAACACCAGAGACCTATATTTAAAAAAAACTACTTACCTTTAATTGGAGAATTCCAAGACAAACAGCATTCATGGCACAGATTAGGATGTTCCTGGTTGGTGAAAATAAACATCATAAAGATGCAGTTACTGCCAAAAATCCTCTATATGATACAAGCTATCCCAATATCAATCCCAAAAGAATTCCACCAGAAGATGGATAAGATAATGAGGTTTATAATCTGGGGAAAAAAGAGACCACGAATCCGTAGATCGATCCTAAAGATGGGGCTAGAGAGTGGGGGATGTAACCTGCCAGACCTAAGATTATATGGCATGGCCTCAGCGCTCCGGACGATAAAAATCTGGTACAATGGGGACTCAGAGCCAAAGTGGAGGAATCTGGAGTTGGATGTCATCGGTATCCCCCAGATGAAAGACTTATTTGAGGGCACTGGTAAAGTGGTGTTAAAGGGTAAGGAGGAGAAGAACCACCAGTTTGCCGGGGCCACCATGAGGGCATGGCTTACCTGCCAAAAAAAGGCAGAAATTGTGCAAAGTAAAACTCCCTACACCCCGTTAGAGAAAGTGGGGCCTGATTGGAGTAAAACAGAAAAGGAGACACTGAAGAGGTGGGAGAAGAAAGGGATAGCTAGAGCCATGCATCTATTTGTACAGGACACCTTTAAAACCATAGACACACTGGAAACTGAACTGGAGGGGGGGTAAATAAATTTCTGGATGTACTGTAGACTGCATAGTGCCCTGAATAATTCAAGGGACAAGCCCTGCTTCACCAGGACCCCTACTGGACTGGAAAAGCTCCTGTTTAACCAAACGGGACAGAAAGGTATATTCTCCATCCTTTACAGAGTAACTAAAGCCCTGCATCACTTTCCGGACGCAGAATATATATCAAAATGGTCGGATGACCTCATGATTGATATCACAGAGGGGGACATGAAGGCAATCTGGGAACACATGAGGGTCTGCTCCAGGTCATTGTTGGTAAAGGAACCGCAAATTAAATTGATACAGAGGTGGTACAGTACACCAGACGGAATAAATAAAATTAAAGCCACCTATCCCCCGACCTGTTAGAGGGGCTGTGGGGAAAGAGAGACTTACCTACACTGCTGGTGGGGATGTCCAAGGGTTGAGGAGTTCTGGAAAAAAAATTGGGGTATAATTAATGACCTGCTTGAGATCCCTCTGCCATTCAGACCAGAGATTGTTCTGTTGGAATTGTACCCAGAAAAGACTCTTACCTCACAGCAAAAGAGAACATGCAGGAACTTGATCCTAGCAGGAGTCCATACCATCGCCTCAACGTGGAAACATGCAAAAGGACTCACTAGACTTAAATAGCTGCGTCGGCTGTGGCATGTTGTCTCAATGGAAAGGATCAGGGCATGTCTGGAAGACGATTTGCACAGCTTTTACACAAAATGGTCATGTTGTTGGACAGTGTTGACACAGAAAATCAAAATGGACAAATACAGACACTCGACCTGCTTAAAAGAAATATACTAGGCCGGGGGGCGGGGGGTGAGAGAGGGAGGGGAGAAGGGAGAAGGGAGGGAAATAAAGGTTAAAGTGGACAGTTGGGATAGTCCACAAAGATACTAGGTTTGATTATTAAGATGGAATGGATCTCACAGACAAATACCGTTCGGCTATATGTCAGAAATTGAGTGGTAAAGGGCAATCTAGCTGTGTAAAGAACATACTTGAATGTAACATGTGTATGTCTGTTCTGTAGTAAAACTTAAATTTTTAAAAAAACATACACTAAATAAATGAAGTAAAATCCAAACAAAGTTTGCGCCTAACAAAGGCATCTATAAGAAATCCAATAGCAATTTTAGTCACTTCCTGTTTTTTTATCTTGGAGCAAAGAATAACTAGCAAAATTGTCAGACCAGCTACGATGGAGATCTAGAAAAGGCTGGATATGGGCAGCTCGAAGTTTGTCATATAGGTGGCACCTGATCAACACGTGTTCAGTAGATTCAACCTCCTTGTGATCAAATGGACACAATCTTTGGTCGATCGGAATTTTGCCAAAGTGGCCTTCCAGGAGGTATGTTGGCAATGCATTAAAGCATGCCACCATAAAAAGCCATTTTCCCCTTGGTGAATAGTCAGATAAAAGATATTGAGCCATTTTGTCATTTGCCGGGGCCAGGCTGAGGTAGTAGCTCATATGTGGTGACAACCTCACTCTTCCCTGTTCTAATTACAAATCTATATCCTGCCACCAGGTCTCAACCTCCACCGAGGCTAACCTTGTGCCCCTAGATAGAAGATAGGCCTTAGATAAACCCAAGGTAGCCAAATGGGACTCTACCCCCTGCTGCCAATTACTCCTATGAGGGTCAGAGTTAAGAAAGGGAAACAGGCCTCCTGGATTCAGGCTACCAATTTTAAGCCACAATTTATGTGCCCTATTCCAGGCCCTAAAAAACCATCTCCTCTGCCCGAGCTCTAGCCCGGATGGCGGCTCCAGGGGTACCCCCTGGTGTTCTAAGCAGGGCAATGTTAAATATATTGAAAGGAACCCAGAGTTCAGCCCCAAAAAGGAGTTGCGCCAATGACTTGGAATTAAAGGATTCTAGCGCCTTATCTTCCCCAACTGAAGAAAGAATTTTTTTATAGCGACAGAGGAGCTGCTAGCTTTGGCACACACACCCTCCATGTGGGGTTTCCACCTCCCTGTATAATGGAATAGAATTCCCAGATATCTAAATTCCTTGACCTAGTCGATCGGAATCCCTCCGATGCACAAAGTATGCTGGTTTCCCCTACGAGCTTTGGTACACACCATAACTTTTGATTTGGAATGATTGAGGGATTGTAATAACTTATCAGCCTGTCTCTAACCTTCCCTTTTTCTAGGGAAGGTTATTGAATGGGTTGTGGCCCATCAGCTACAAGACCATCGGGATGACATCAGTTTTTTTGATTCCACACAGTTGGCTTTTGTCCAGGTTATGGCACAGAGATGGAGTTGGTGGCCTTGGTTGACAACCTCCTGGTAGATCTAGATAGGGGTCATATGACCCTACTGGTTCTACTAGATCTATCAGCGGCTTTTGATACTATGAACCACAAGATGTTGGTGACTCACCTGCTGAACCTGGCCGGGGTGGATTGGACTGTTTTTCAATTGTTCTGTTCCTCTCTCATGGATAGATCACAGCAGGTGGTCCTAGGGGACTGTACATCGTGCTCTGGAAACCTCTCATGCGGGGTTCCACAAGGTTCCATTCTGTCCCCTCTCCTGTTCAATGTGCCTATGAAGCTGCTTGGGGAGGTTGTGCACAGCTGGGGGGGGGGGTCATTGTCACCAATACGCTAATGACACCCAGCTGTATCTATCCTTTTCATCCAACCCAGATTCTACTGTCACCTTGCTGTCCTGGTATTTGACTGCTGTGGAGGATTGGATGAGGTCGAATCGTTTGAAGCTAAATCCTGATAAGTCAGAAATTATGATGGGGGGGCTGATCTGGGAGAGGGGTACACGCCCATTATTGGGGGTGTTCACCCTCCTGTGGATCCATCTGTGTGGAGTCTGGGGGTGCTCCTGGATTTGCAGCTGTGTCTGAATTCCTAGGTGTCGACTGTGACCAGGGGTGCTTTATACCAACTACATCTGGTGAAGAGGCACCACCCATATGTCTCAGCCACCAACCTTGCTACAGTTATTGCAATTGTCAACTCGAGACTGGACTATTGCAATGCGCTCTACGTGGGGCTGTCCATAGTGATGGTTTAGAAGCTGCAGCTGGTGCAAAATGCGGTGGCCCATCTGCTTACTGGGACGGGCTGCAGAGAGCACATACAACCATTGCTCCAAGTGTTACACTGGTTTCCTACTGTCTTCCGGACCCAATTCATGGTGCTGGTTTTAACCTTTAAAGCCCTTCATGGCCTGAGCCCTCCTTACCTGAAAGATCACCTCATCCCCTGGGATCCAAGGGGGCCTCTGCAGTTGTCTGGGAGCACCATACTGGGGGTCCTGCATTATCGGCGGGTTCGGACCAATAGGCAGACGTTCGTGGCGGCTCTGCCATTACTGTGGAATGCCCTCCCAGTGGGGGTTTGCCTCAGCCCAGATCTCCTGGCTTTCTGATGAAGTTGTAAGACCTGGCTTTTCTGTAAGGCAGGTGGCGGGGGGAGTGGGTGGGTGGGATGGGTTAGTGCAGTGTGCGTAGGTTAGTTTTTTATCACTGATTGGGGTTCGTTTTTCCACTGCTGTTATGGGGTTTTAAATATTTTTAATTTATATGTATATTCATATTCATATTTCATATTTGTGTAATGTATTGTTTTAATGCCTTTATGTTTGCCTCCCTGAGTTGCCTATCTGTAAGAGGCGGGGTATAAATAAAAAATAAAAATAATAATTATGCACAGCAACAAATAATTACTAAATAGTGTACCATTAAAAATTACTGTTACAGGTTTCCTCAAATAGTTGATCGTTAATCTTAGTGTCAACAACTAAAATAGAGTTGTTTTGCTCTTAAAGCCTAAAGCACACCTGAAGAATTTTTTTCTCACTGAGGAGAGACATTTTTTGTTTTATTTCATTTATTTGGATTTATATAACAGTTCCACAATTCAACAGGTTAG
>QEPC01006907.1:1113678-1147726 GCA_003113815.1 Sphenodon punctatus
GGGGGGGGGTGTTTTAAATTTGTTTTAATAATAATACTGGAATTTCTTAGATTTGTAATGTGGTTTTTATATTGTTTTAAATTGTTTTATTTTGTGTTGGAAGCTGCCCCAAGATGCCGTAGGCATGAGGGGGTGGCATATAAGTGCAATAAATAAATAAAATTAATTAATTAATTAATTAATCTTAGGGTATTTTCAGATGTTACGAGATCACAGTCAACCACAGTGAACCACGGTCAATCCCACGACAGGGCCAAAGCACCCTGAACGTCTGTTTCACAGGCGCCAGATGTTCACCACAGTCAATCACCACCAGGGGTAAAAAATAACCACGCTTCTGGGGCTCTGGCCCGGACCATCTCCGAAAGCATGGTCAAAGCGATTCCCACTGGTAAACAAAAAAAAGTAATGACTGAACAGCCGCCACATCAAGCAACATGATTCCCATCTGGGGACAAAGCACGCAGCGTTGCTGCCAGACAATGAGCAACCACACAGGCCGGGGAGGGAGATTTAAAGGGCACACAGCAGCAGGGGGACCTGGCAGGATGGAGCGAGGTGGAAGGTAGAGGAGAGCGGAGGGCGAGAGAGCAAGGCAGGAGGAGGAGGAGGAGGAGGCAGCGGTGGTCGTGCTGCACATGAAGGCGGTGGAGGGACAGCAGCAGCAGCCGGGACGAGCCGCCCCGGCGCCTTCCGGGTGCTTTGACCACAGCCCGGGATCGGCGTAATGTCTGTTGCGCTGCCCCAGGCTGTGGTCCCACACCCGTCACATCTGTTTGGGGCCTCTCTTGCCCATGGGGGGTGGTTAGCCGGTTCACCACAGCTGGGAATCCACTGTGGTGAATCGGGTGCCTGTAACGTCTGAAATCACCCTTAGTGTCTACAACTGAAATAGAGTTGTTTTGCCTTTCAATCTTAAGGCCTAAAGCATGCCTGAAGGATTTTTTCTCACTGAGGAGAGACTGTTTTTTGTTTTATTTCATTTATTTGGATTTATATAACAGTTCCACAATTCAACAGGGTGTCATCCTCCCCCCTCCCCTCCCCGTGCTCTGAATACCCTTCCTGTACTGTTAAAATAACATGATCTTAATCAGGTAGTAACTACTCATCTGTCCCCAAGATCTCCACCTACATTGCACCAAATAGCAAATAAAATTCCAATGGAATATAAAAATAACTTAGCCTCCCTCATTCCTCTGAGAAAATATAGGCTTTTCAGCATGTTCAGAAGGTTAAAACTCTGTGCTAGGGTGGACAGAGTGCATTCTATAGCTAAAATAATTTTAAAGTGGGTATTTTACCCATTCCTTTTATAATGTGAGGACATCAACTTGGACTGAAGTGATCCCAAATGTGTGTTTATACTTTATAGCACAAACACAGAGGTGGGCTCCCTAGTTAGCATTTGCTTTTCAATCACTTACATGCTCTTAACTTTACAAAGACAATTTTTCCTCAGGCAAGAATAAGCTCTGTGGAGCACAAAAACTTTCATACTCTCACAACAGAAGTTGGTCTGAAAAATATTATTCTATTTTGTCTATTGTCTGTTTCATATTTGGGACCAACATTCCAGCATTCCAGACATAACTTGATTAATTAGATTTAAAATCCTAGAATCATGGAGTTGGAAATGACCTTACGAGTCATCGAGTCCAACTGCTGCCTCTATGCAGGATGACTACAGCTACAGCATTCCTGACGAATGGCTGTCCAGCCAAACCTCCAGCAACCACCTGCCTTACTTTCTCCTCTGTGGCAGCCTTTTAGATATTCAAAGACTGCTATCATCTCTCCTCCTAATCTTCTCTTCACTAGGCTGAACATACTCAGCTCCTTCAACCATTCTTCACAAGACTTGCTTTCCGGACCCTTTTTAATCTTTGTTGCCTTCCTTTGAACCTGCTCCAATTTTTCAAAGACCTTCTGGAATTGAGGTGCACAAAATGACACAACACTCCAGGTGAGGTGTGACCAATGCTGAACAGTGATATTAGCACTTCCACTGACTTCGTGTGTATAGAATTCTTTTTTGTGTGTGTTCCTCAAGAATGGGAGTGGGGATATCAAGACACAAAATTCACATTGGCTAAAACTTGAGAATTCCAACTGGAGTCCAGAAATGGAATGGATATGGAATATATAGAAAGAACTGACACTCCCCCTGCAAGAGGACCCAATTCAGACGATAGCACTCTAAGTGGGTGGACTGACATTGTGTACTTGCAACAAAGTCTGTTATCATTTACAGCACAAACTTTTGTGTATATTAACAAGTTGACAGAGCACCACAGTAACATGATGCAACTGAAGCATCACCTAAAAACTTAAATCATCAAAGGATACAAATTAGAAAACAACACAAAACCAATGATGTAGATATCGGGAACCATAAAGCCACATGCACTTTAAAATGTAGAAAACAAACTACAACATTTGTCCAATATAAGTAACAAAGTAAAGCTCACAATCTAAATATTCACAACTTTGGCACATGTTTAGCTGACAGAACTGTTATCCCAAGTGTACGCTTGAGGTTACAAACAGGAGCGTAGATTAGAGACTACGGTTTGTATGGCCTATATGTCTTGACATCATCATTACCAGTCACACAAGCTGTACTGTGATGGCTAAGGCTCATTAGACATCACATCATAAATACCATAACATTTTATGCTCTCAGTGAAAACACTGCATTTGATGTATTTTTGTGCCAGATGCATTAAAATGTAAAACCCAAAACAGTATTTTCCCCCACTAGCAACAAGCTCCCTATGGATATTCAGCTGTCTTGGGGGAGAGGGGAAAGCTTTCATATGACTGCATGCTATTTCCTGAATTTAAAGAGAGAGCATCAAGGGTTCTTTTTTCATAAGCCAGCATCCATTTTATTATTCATTTCCTGTTGGTATCTATGTATCCTTTATACCTTTAAGAATTACTTTTTAAATGACATGGACCAAATTCATTCTTAGCATAACGCTGTTGAACTCAGTTGCAGCAACACCAGGGGTGAACCTCACAATATAAGGTATCTCCCTAAAGGACACCAGAAATCTGGTGAAGTCTCATCCTTAATATGCCTTGATCCCACCTGGTGGTCAGTTTAGACTGGCTCATCTGTTTCGTCTACCTTTTCATTCTAAGCTTATTTTCTCTGCATACTTCCTTAAATTGAATCTCCCCTCCTCCCCCACCCCCAGTTTGGGTGGTGACTGTTTTTTGTTTTTGTTTTACTTTTTCCAGAAGTTAGTTAGGTGCGGAGAGGTAGTACAGGAAATGTTAAAATACAGATGCAGATCTGCAGGAAAAGACACTGGATGCCTTGTTGGGGAGGTCAAACAGACAGAATAAGTGAATTGGGCCTCAAATAGAAGACATTCAAAGCTGTCTGCGGCTGGAGATAGGACTGTTGGGACATTGTGAAGCCTGGGTACGCTATTGTATATCAGGTGCCTTGCTGTTGGGGCTTGTGTGTATGCTCAGGGTCTAACTGATTGCCATGTTTGGGGTTGGGAAGGAATTTTCCTTCTGGGCAGATTGGCAGTTGACTCTGAAGGTTTTTCACCTTCCCATGTAGCATGGGTGTGGCTCGTCTGTTTGGGACATCTGGATCCTTTTTTCTAAAATCATTTCCTGTTATTTCGGGCATCAGTGCGCTCTGTTTGGTCTCAGTTTCTACTTGTAGCTATTGGTGGGATTTCTCTGTGTGGATGGATGGGGCGTGGCAGGTTCTGCAGGACTAGATGATGCTTGAGGTCCCTTCCAGCCTTGTGAGTCTATGCTTCTATGACACTAACAACTCTTCTTTTCCCCCTCTGATGGTGGAAGAACCACCTTTTCAACTGTGAGAGTGCGCAGAAGTGGGGAAAGAAATGCAGAACAAACATTAAGTCAGTGGATGTAGGGGGAAGGGTGCTGCTCACTAGGGTTGCCTCCTCTATAGATTTCACCTGAAGACTTTAGCCTAGGTTTTGAGATTGTGGGAGAAACCCTAGTTTCTCTGGGTCAGCCAGGGGGAACCCCGGAAACCCAGATAATTGGAGCTTCCAAAGTGACTGGCACGGGCAGCAAGGAGAGCCATGTCAGAAAGGGGAGAGACGTAGAAACTTTGCCACCCCCTTTCAGATGTTGCCCCATCCCTATGGACTACTGTGATGTCATGCTGCTCCACACGCGTGGGGTGATGTTAGAAATGGGGCATGACAGCTCCTTGCCTGCCCACTTTCAGACATGGTCTTGCCTCACGTGGAGCATCATGACATCATAACACTCCACAAGGGGTGAGGTTGCATTGGAAAAGTGTATAAGATCTCCTTTGACCTGCCTACTCCACCTGTAGTGCATCCCCTAGCTGAGACCACTTTTAGACAAGTGGCTGTACTTACCAGCTTGAAGGAAGCGCTTCCTGAAAAGCCGTGCGGGGTGCATTTAGATGCACCAGAAGTAGCCGGTTGCCATAGGAATTGAGGCTCACACAGTCTCTTTGAATCTGTATTTGGAAAGTCTCGATATTGGGACTTTGCAAATACCGCTTCAAAGAGACTGCGTAAGCCGCGATTCGTATGGCAGCTGGCTACTTCCAATGCATCTAAATGCACCTCGCACAGCTTTTCAGGAAGCACTTCCTTCAAGCTGGTAAGTACAGTGACCCATCTAAAAGTGATCTGAGTTCTGCACCAAAGAATAAAAAATCTGGACACGCTAGTTGCCTGCTGTAGCACTAGCATAACAATAACTTTATTGAGTTCCTGCTCTCTGAACAAAACAGTCACAGGGGAAAACTGCCATTCTAACAATCCACCACTTGGTGGCAATGTACAGGGAAACAGAATATGGCCATTTTCACACAGACACTCTAACACTGGTAAAATGGGCGTTATGTTTTTTATACATGTTGCAGGGCACCTATAGAGCACACCTGCAGCCCTACAACATGTATAATCAAATGTAACACCAATTTTATCAGTGGGTGTTTTTACACACAACATTTCTCCTGCATGTTTGTTGTTACATCCTGAACTTTCTGTGTGTCTAAATCACTCGCCCAGATCTTAAACACCCAGTTCTTTGAACTTCTGCATAGAACTTCTCCCAGAGCTTTTCTGTGTAAAAAGTTCTCCTGGTAAACTGCTTTGCTCCAGGCAGCTGTGGTCACTTGGTTTCCATGGCAACCTATCATGTCTACAGCTGCGGCTACTTTAGGCTGCCTCAGGGCAGCGGGTGTGAGAAAAATGCATCTGGAACTTACTTGTGGACTTGTAGACCCAGAAGACTGAAAAATCCAGAACTTTAAGGTGTGTGTAAAAATGCCCATAGTTAGTGTGTCTGTGTGAAGAGGACCTATGAGGCAGCTGCCAACCTGCTAGTTGCATGGATACTACATCACCCCATCTGGGTTTCATCCTGGAGGGAAGTGGTAGCCTTAGTGCTTACAGTGAGGGATCTGCCCTTGGATTGGTAAGAAACTCTGAGCTTTGGTGACACAGTTCAGAGGCAGTCAGTGTCCTAAAAGAGGTCTGGTACATGGGTATAATTATAACTGGGGCAGAAGGAGTGCATCCCATCCAAATTTTAGAATGGGGAAGGGGAGGAAATAAGTGCCTACATCCCCCTGTACCTTTTGTCTTTCAGACATTAAACTTTCTCTCTAAAAGTTTCTTAGGAGAAAGAGGATGTGGGGAAAAGGAAGAAATGGGCAAACTCTCTGATTTAATTTTCAGGACAAGAGGGTTTTGGCAGGTGTTTTTAGAATGAAATGGGTAGCTGCATCTCTGACGATGGGCGATACCTGCATTTTTGAGTACCGCATTGGATATTCAATGGGCTACTTGATTACTGATCAGATACTCCACTACCCGAAAAATCTGTAATTTCTGGTACCAATTTTCTGATTACCAAACAGTAAATCAGGATGGAAACCCAAAAAATCAGGCCCAGAAGACAGCATTCCGCTACCATAAGTTGACATTCCAGGACATCAGGTACACAAATCAGGAGGAAATCTGGTAAAAATCAGTATTTTTGAGTCAATTCAGCTATCAGAAGTTCATTGGGTATACCCATTTTTGCGGGTACTTGTTTCAGCTCTAGGAAGTTTAAACATGCCTCCGGGCAGACATGAGCGCAGTCACAAACAGTCTCAAACAGTGTTGTTGGGGACTTCTGGGACAGGGGACAGGGTATCTCTCAGTTGGGACATGCTTTTCTGGGTCTGGAGTAGATCTAGCAGCATCTCCCTTCCCCCACTTCTCTCCTCTCCCCCCCCCCCCCTTATCTAGCCCAAAATGATGCCAATGAATAGGTAACCGACTCCCAGGGTAAATGGGGTATTTCTTTACAATTTTCCTCTCCCCTTTGTATTTGAAATGCCAGCACCCTCTTTAGTATTGCTTTCATATACATCGATATATCATACCTTGCAATCATTCAGCTTATCGTTTTGACAATTTACTTGTCTAATGAAGAGTCCTGAAAGTGGCTTGAAAGCTTATATTCCTTCACCAACAGAGACTGGTTCAATAAAAGCTATCGTCTGAACTAACTTTGTCTCCATCTGACAGAGTAGACTCTAAATGAAGTTTGGGTGCTGGGATGAGTTAGGATAGAGAGGATGTTGTGTGAATGTGTGTAATAGACCGTTTTAGTATTTTTTTTATAAATCTGCTTGTAATACTTTCTAACATTATACTGCGTAAACCAGGTGCTTTAAAAAGAATCGGTCTCTCCTTCTCTCTGATTGCATGCTCAGCTGTCGCACAAACAGTCCCTAGAGCAGTAGGCAATCGATCCTGGCATGAAGGGTGGTCAAAAGCAACTGTTAGTGACCAGTTCAGAGAAAGAACTGCTCTGTATTTTGTGACAGCAAGCTTCTCAGATAGTTCTTCCTAGCAAACACCATCTCCTTCTCTCTAAACAGATCTCACTAAAAGGAATCTAACAACATGCAGCAAGTTCCCATCATCATCATAAGAAAACACTAACTTATCAGCCCCCAACTTATCTATATTGCCTCAATATATCTGCTAGGGACCATTTGCATTATCCACTACATCAAGCTATAAAAGCCTTTTAGCATAAGTGGCTAAGTAGCCGCAAGAATAACTTGGCTTAATGATGTTCTTTCAGCATTTGCCTTTTTGGCGGTACTCAGAAAACTTTAAGACTTGAAACCAGTGTTCTTTCCAACAGTCTTGTGTAAGAATAAAGTCTGGTATCCTCCTTAATGTCACTCTTCCAGCATGATCCTCTGAGTAGATTATGCAGGTGGGTAGCACTTCAGTGGGATTTGTGCCATCATTAACTGCTAGCACCAGTGCCATCTTCTTGGAGCATCACGCCCTTCCTGATGTATTCAATGATTGGGCTTCCATTCTTAATTGGAGAGTAACATTCTAGGAGGAGGAGACAGAATTTCCTCTAGTTCAATCAGCTGTAGAAAACAGGGGAAGATGTAATAATATAAATTGGGTTCAGTTAAGAGATTAAGTTTTAGGGGTGGTCAAAGTGGTCATATTAAAAACTTTTTCTATTGTTAACAGCAATAAGTGTCTTTTTCTGGAGGAACAATAGAAGAAAGTAGCCTCCGCACGTCAGTTATATGGGTCCCTTTTCCACAACCTCACTCCTATTGGTACTAGAAGCATCTCCCTTCTTCCCTGTAGTTTTCAGTAATACATTTCAACCCCTTGTTGACTTTCATTACTTAAGAGATGTGAACCATAATTTATTAAAAAGAACCTCCACCATTTAAAAATGACCCCTTAAAAAAGTTCTGTAGTGAATTGGCAAATGAGGGTAGCCAATCCCTTCTGGTCTTATCTGCTAACTATAAACCTTTCATGTAGGCCTCACCCGCCTTCGTAATCTACTTCCTTTCCCTTGGGATGGGTGTTCTCAGCTGGCAAAATGCACTGTGCTCCTTCCAGCATCTTGGGCTCACTTGGAACTGTTGCCTGCCTGCCAGCTCTGCTTGGTTGCTGCTGAAAGTTTCTCCTTTTGACTGTCTTCCTGAGACAGTGTAAGACCTTTTTATTTGGCCAGGCATGGGCAGGGATAGATTTGGGAATGGGTGGGGGTGTTTTTGGTTCTTATGGGTATTTGCACAAGTATTTTTATTTTTATATTTATTGTGAGCCATCCTGAGCCACCCTGATAGGGCGGGATATCAATCTAAATAAATAAATGCCCACATGGGCAAACACAGCAACAGAGCATTCTCTTCAAGCCCTCCAACTCTGAAACCTACCATCAGATAAACTTCCCCTCTTCTCCAGCAAGTGGAAGCAGAGAGTCCTTCCTATCTTTGCCTACTAGTTTAAGGTTGTACAATGTGAATAGCCTACAGTCAGACTACCTCGGACTACCTTTACACTTCATTCTGTGTCAGCTGGGTGTCCATTATAGGGCTTTTTACATCTTCTGGAACCATCATAATTAGTGCAGTCCCAGAAGTTCAGGCTGAGGGGGAGAACCACTTCTTTCATCCCCAAAGCTCAGCCCACAATCCCTGCCATCACGTACCATCAGACATGTGCCATTACCTGCTCAAATTAAATTAAATTCACCCCCACCTCTCTCTCTCTCTCTGACACACACACACACACACACACTTCTTGGGCCATCTTGCTATCAGACTTTGTGGGTGAAATTAAGGCGTGTTTGGCCCTTTTTACATGAGTCAGTACCACTCATGCCCACACAGTGGATCTGCGTGGGCATGAGTGGTACCGTCTCGTGTAAATCCCATGGTGTGCACGCTCCCATGACACACGCATCCCCACTCACCCCCCATACATCCCCACACACGAAGCAACTGGGGAAAATGGAGGTTGCGCCATGTGTGAGGATACGTGGTGTGTGTGTGTGTACGCCCATGTGCACTGGCACCCACATGCCACCCATGCTGCGGCGCACATACCCACCTTCAACGCAGTCACCGCCCGTGTAAAAAGGGCTGTTGTGGCAGGGCAGGCTAGTAGGGCCTGCCCTTTAAGAAAAGGGAGCTTAGCGCCTGCATGGAGAGGTAACTGACTGGAGAGGTGCATGCAGTGGCAGTAGGACCATGCCTGGGATGCTGGGCTAGCCAGTAGCTTGGCTAAGAAAGTAAGGCAGAAAGGCTGAGCTCGGCGCAGCTGGGGCCAGCCCAGAGCTCAGCAAACTGGGCTGGAGTCAGTCTGGGTCAGAGCTGAGCAAGGCATGGGGAGACAGGAGGGAGAGTTCTGTCTCCTAAGGACTTGAGGTACAAGAGCCGGGGTGGGGGGGTGGGGGCAGCTCTGCCCTGAAGCTGGTTTGAGGAGGGATTGTACCTAGCCAGCATAGCCTGGGGAGCAGGGGTTTAGGGAGGAACACCTTGCTGGAACTAGCAGCCTGGGAGTGGGGCTGGACAAGTGATCCAGGGAGTGGTGGGGTTACATGGGACTGCCTGGCTACAGAGGGGACAATGCTTGGCCATGGAGGCCCAAGTTAGAGGAGAGACCTAAGGGATGAGGGAGGGGTTGTAAAGGGGCTCTGGCTACAGAAGGGACAGTACCAGGCTGGAGGGTCTGAGAGACTACACGGCTAGTCAGAGGGTAATGCCTGATTACCTGGAAATATAATGGTGGAGAACTATAAATAAACAGATATGTACCCAGGCGAGGTCCAGACTATTACTCTTTGCCCCAGACTCAAGGTGATATATCCCCACCCCACATCCCGGCTGCCTTTATGTCCATTTCACAATAGACAAATACTCCATACTACAACATTCTTTAGAAAGGTGCAAGTTCTATTCTTTAGCCCTCTTCAAATTGATCCTCAGCCCAATGGCAAGTTCTATATATTTCAGGACTTCTCCAGGAGAAAACAATAACCAAAACGTTGACCCCAAAGTCAGTTTTTTCTGTGCAGTGAAAAGAATGAAAAGAATCATACATGAATTCCCATAAAAATAACTTCCCTACATGCAATGATGAAGAATTTGACATGCAAAATAAGACCAGAGCTAAGATCAGAGAACCACATGTCCAACAAGACTTTGTCTTTTCCATACCATATGGCTTACTTTTTCATTCTCTGGCTCCTGTCCAGGTAGCTGTGTAGAAGGGGAAAGAGGCTAGTGACTCAGCTCTGATACTGGTTTGGCTTGCCAGTTAAGAACCCGTCTGGCCAGATTCAGATGCTTCAGAACAGGGGCAAAAGCATTACTCTGAACCATCAAAGGGGGAAGGGGCAGCCCTCCCACTTTCCCTTTAAATTGGGGTCCTACCTTCACTTAACTGTTTACCATCATCACCCACGCCGCCACAGGAGGTTCCCATCCCCACCATCCATGCCATTGGCCATCCAGCCCTTCTCCTTACATTCTTGTGTGAAACTCTAAGGGAGACCTCCTGTGGTCTAAATTCCAAGCTTGTAACTTACGTCCTGCCCATGGCCGGGTTTCCCCAGGCTGGGGCGGGTTGTTCGTACCTATACCCCTTTGTTGGGGTTAAACAAGGGTGAGGGCACTGCTTGGCACATGGTCCTCCCAGCGGGTCCGGCCGTTCACCTCTCACCCTTGGGCTGACCATACATTTGGCCGCACTGTGCAGCTATGCATGGCCTGCCCATCTCTTAGGGAGATGTTTTCTAACCATCTTACGTTGACTCATTTAACCTTTAAACAATTATCTTTAATTCAGCTCACCGTCACCAGAACAGCCAGCTTTGCTTGGCTGGTTCGCCACCATACCATCCAAAATCTTGATTAACCAGCGTTTTAGGACCCTAAGGTATAGATTACAACCGGCCTTCGACGGGTGTACACCATCACCCCTGAAAAACTCGTCCCTATCGTGTCGAATGCCCTCATGGACAATCATCTCACCCCACCCCACCCCATGGCCATCATCCAATTCCCAATTTCCCGTTTGCCCTCTTCCTGGCCCTATCTACCCACCCCGGGTGGTTAGCGTTGGCCCATACCCGTCTCTGCAGCATCTCGGACCATACCGTTATGCACTTAGGAAACCGGTCTTGCACTAGTTGCAAGTCAACCTTTGCCCTCTTTGTCAGCCACAGTCCTATTGCTTTTGGCAGATTGTTCTCCCCGAGGTGTATTACCATCACCCCGGGCCCAGGGAATTTCTCACTTGCCGTGGTCAGCGCTGGGAGCAGTTGCTCCCAGAGTATTCTGCGTCTTCCTATCCATATTAACTCTGCCCGGTCACTAAGGCCCAGCTGGGTACCCCACTCGCTCTGTGTAGCCATCTTTCCTGCCCAGTGCAGGATGCTGTGGCCGACTATCCAAACCACGGGTGCTGCCGTGTCTGCAAGGGAAATCAAAAGTCAGTCTTCATGCTACCTTTCCGCTCTCTGCAACTCGAGGAATCGTACCTTGCCCTCTCACTTGTGCCTCAGTTTCCCTAATATATGTGCAGAATGCCGCTGATTGCCACCTTCCTGTCTGCTGTATCTGGGGGCCGGTAAACCCCATGCTTGCAGCTGCAGATGCTGCACTGATCCTAAACAAGTGTGCGCTGTAACAGCCCGGGTCAAGGCCCATTTCCCTCACACACATTACCAGGACTGCCCCAAACTGGTAGCGTGTCAGAGGAGCCCCATCTGCGTGCAGAAACAGTGGACCCGCCCCTTGGGGGTGAGACGCCAAGTATTTCCTCATTGCCCATACAGGGCAAATTTGTGTATCCCCCGATGGGTACAGCCTGATCACTCTCCCCTTTCCTTTCTGGGCAGTCTTAGACCTACGGAGGTGCAATTTAAGGGCCTCTCCCTACCATCCCACAGCTGAAGTGCCCCACCTGACCTGTCAGGCCTGGACTCAGGAACCAACTCGCTAATTCAGAAGGCCCTGAATAGGGCTACCTGAAAGACTGTTCTGAAAAGCACTATCTCTGCACGGGAGTAACAGACTCGGTGCAATGCCTAGGTTAGCTGGGGGAGCAGCTGGGGGGTAATGCACTTGTCCTGCACGGGGGGGTGGGGAAGGTGGTGTCCCTGGACCAGCTCTCCCTGAGACGGCTCATGAAGATGCCGTTGTCAGAGGCAGGGTGGCCTGCCAGTTGACTGGTAAAGTTAATGGCTGCCACTTTTCCTGCAATCGTCCCAGGGGCCAAACCTTTTCCGCGAAGATCCATCACAAACCTGAGGACCTGCATTTCGGGGATGGGAAGCCTAAAGCCCACTGTTCAGTCATCTAAATTCTTGGAACTCGCTGAAAGCCACCTCATACGCCCTCCTGGTTCTGGGTACAAGGGAACCCTGATATAGTTCTAAAATTCAATGTTCCACATGATGCTCAGGAATGGGTTGGGGTCCTCCTTTGCTTCAGGGGCCAGCAGGCGAAAACAGTCTGTCTGGAACTTAGAAAGGGTATCGGCTATGCCATTGTTAATACCGGGCATGTGCTTGGCTATGAAAAAAATGTTTGCTTTAAGGCACCTAAGTACAAAAACCCGGGCCAGCCTCATGACCCTTTCCAATTTTGATGACAACTTGTTGATAACATGTATGACTGCCATGTTATCACACCAGAACAAGACCCTCCTGTTGGCAAATTCCACCTCCCACAATACTACATCCACCACTATGGGAAAGAACTCCAAGAATGTCAGGTCCCGTGTTATTCCTTGCTCCTCCCAGTCGGCTGGCCATGGTGCTGCACACCAGCTGCCCCTGAAGTAATCCTCAAAGCCATTCCCCCCCCCCCGCCATGTTGGAGTGTATCTGCAGCTCAGCCTCCAGGAGGAGCCACTGCCACAAAAAACTGACACTGGTATAGCCGTTGAGAAAGGCTTCCCAGGTAGCCAGATCCTCCCTCATCTCCTTCATTACCCTGATGTGGTGATGCGGGGGCCAGTCGCCACCAATGCATGCGTACAGGCAGGACATGAATGCCCGCCCTGGGGCAATAATGCAGCAGGCAAAGTTCAGACTACCCACAAGGGACTGGAGCTGCCTGACCGTGACATTAGAGGTGACCTGGACAGCCGCTATCGAATATCTGAGGGCCCGAAGCTTGTCCTTGGGTAGTCGGGATAAGGAAAGCACCGTGTCCAGCTCGATACCCAAATATGCTAGTTTGGTCATCGGGCCCTCCATTTTTTCTGGTGCCAGCGGCATGCTCAACTCCTTGGTGACCTCCTGGAAGGCGCGCATCACCAGCATGCATTCAGTGGTCCCCGCCTGCCCTGCGATGAGGAAATTATCCAAATAACGGGTGATTTGACTCCGTCTGGTGCGGTGGTGCGTGATCCACTCCAGCACCGTGCTAAACTTCTCTAAGGCCACGCACGAGATGGAACATCCCATAGGCATGGCCTTGCTGAAGTAGAATTTGCCCTGGAACTCCATGACCAAAAGCTCGAAGTCTTCCAGGTGCACCGGCAGGAGTCGGAATGCGGACTTGATGTTGCAGTTCATGAGGAGGGTGCCCCTCCTGCAGGAGCGTACCATTTTGATAGCTGAGTTGAAGGATGCATACCTCACTGAACAGAGCTCCGCTGGGATCTCATCATTCACTGACTCCCCTTTTGGGTGGGACAAGTGGTGAATCATGTGAAACTCCCCCGGGGTCTTTTTTGGCACTATGCCCAGGGGAGATATCCTGAGGATGGGCATGGGCAGGGTGTCAAAGGGGCTCTGTATCCTCCCTTCCTTGACTCCCTTTCTTTTTTGCTGGACTAACTGCTCGTTTCCCACCACCAATTTCAAGTTCCTGGCCCCCAGGTGATAACGGGGGCCGCATGTTGGAATCCTAAAACCCTTCCGGAATCCCTTAACTATGTAACTAGCGGTGATTTGGTCAGGGTAGTCATGGGTTGCCACCCACAGGGCCTCATGCTGTACCGGGGTTGGCGCCCTTTCCTACCGTCTGGGGGGGCACCACCTCAACCGGAGGTTGCCCGGCACCAGCCCACCCCGTTTCTGCCAGAACTTGCTGCACCTAGAGGCAGCATGGTCATCTGCACACTGTGTGCACACGTGATTGAACTTGCATGGGGATTGAAAACATTTCTCCCCATCTTTGTAATTCCAGCAGGTCGGGCCCACTGGGGGTTGTCTTGCCTTCCCTCCTTGTCCCCTATCTTCCTGCTGGGTACGCCCTACCCGGGAGAGTATGTGCGCACTGTCTGATCACAGGGCGTATCTAGTGCTGCTGATACACTCCAGCCAGGTGTCATGCGCCTGCATTAGGGATGTGCGAATAGAACCAGGTTCGGATATTCAGCTGTTCGGTGGTTTGGGTTGAACTTTAAGTTCAGAATTGGTGATTGCTTCAGTCAGTCTCGGTTCAGTCTTTAGTTCGGTGCAATCGGGAACTAAAAATGACATTTGGTTTTTGAAATAAACGGAAAAAACTGAAACATATTTCGCACTATAACATTTTTGTTTCTAATTTGATTTTGATGTAATGTGGGGAGATTGTATGCCCTATGGAGGGCACTATGTGTACCAAAATTCGAAATGATTAGATAAAGGAACCGGTTTTAGAAGCAATTGAATATTGTAATTTTAAGAAAAGCTCCATACACATTCATGGCTACAACTTCTGTATCTTGCATCCAATGTTCATGAAACTTGTGCATATTATGTCTCTCCATATGCTTAATACTTCTGCCAATTTTTAGAAAGAGTGGATAAAGGGTCCCAAGGATATAAGACATTAACCTGAAAATACGTTTCCAGCTGTAACACTTTGATATTCCATTCTGTTGACAGGATATTTGGCAAGAATATATCAAACACCTTTCCTGCCATTTCAACAAATGTACAGGAGATTTTGATAAAAGTCTCCAATTTTATATAAGCAATTGATGTTGTCCCTGTGAAGATCATTATTCCGATGAATATCAGCATATTCAGTGCCAGTCAGAGGCAGGCACCCTTCATGGCAGGCAGAGAGAGACTGTAGGAGGAAGGATGTGGAGCAACCCCAAAGACTGACAGACACATTCAATGGCCAAACACATTACTGCAAGCTTCTAGCTTTACAGGACCAATTGGTAGTGGCTTCGAGGTGAGCATTAGCAACATAACTGGGACTTCTGAGATAGCATCCCAGCAGTCAGGAGACATAGTTTAAACACATCCAGGCTGGCCAATTATCATCACAATCACATCCTGCAGCACTGAGACAGAGGACATAAGAGAATCTCTATTGACTCTTCCTAAACAGATGCTTCTGACGTTCCAGAAACAAGTGGGGGAGATATGTTGGGATGGTCCCAGCACAGAATGAGGATATTTGGTTGACATTTTTGTTGGCCAATTCGCATCACAAACCAATCTTATACCACAGTGACATAAGAGAATCCCAGGCATAGGCCCCTTCCCTACATATGTTGTACATATAAAATTGGGACCCTTTAAAAAATCTTTCTGATATTTGGCAGAGATGATCATGAAAGTGTAATATATAGCCCTGCCAAACTTCATGTACACGGCTGGACTACAAATATGTTATAGTTAGACATACATTTATATGTTAATTGCTTATACCACCAAGACCCTTTTTCCAATCCTTCTGAAATTTGGCAACGGTAGTAAATATGGGAAGGGGTATAAACCAGACAGGTTTCACCTATATTAGATGTAAGTCAAAGAAGTTACAGCTAATTGCAAATATTGCAAAATACAATAACCCAACTGCTTCTACAATCGGATGCCTTTATCCAATCATTTTGAAATTTGGTACAGATAATGCTTTCTATTGGAGGTATAGGCACCCCAAATTTCAATCAAATAGCATAAAAAACAAAAACGTTACAGCTGATAAAGTGTTTTCCATTGAAACCAATAGAAATTCAATTTCGAACTCACCGAACACATCCGAACCGAACGTTCAAATTCAAGTTTGGTTCACACATTTGGTTCAGTTGACTGAACTATTTGAGTTCGGTCTGAACTTCCGAACCGTGTTCGCCCATCCCTAGTAATAATCTAATTATAGTTGAAATTGGGGGGATTCTGCCCTCAGTCCGAATTTCTGAACTGCGTTCACCCATCCCTAGCGTGCATGTCCCATCTGAGCCGGGGGTTGTTGGCCACCCTGAGCTGAAAGGCTTTGTCATACTGAAGCCAAGCCCCAGGCCCGCCTGTGTCAAATGTTCGGCGCACTATGTCCGAGTACTTGATCAACTTCACCCCCCGCTCCAGGTACTTGAGCAAGGTCACTCCCATATAAATTGTATAAGCCACCATCCAGTTGGACCACATGCACCTTCAGCTTCTTGAACCGTTCCCTGTCCTTCCTCTCCTCGTCATTCGGGTCAGGTATAGGGTCACTGAAGAGGAGGGTAAACATATTTATGAATTCGCCACTCTAAATCTTCTCCCTGGTGAGTTGGAGCAGATGCTCCCCCAACGGGGCCAATATGTCGGTGTAGCCCCCCGAGAAGCGGCGGGGTTCCGTCCTCCACTCACAGCAACACTCCGCTCTTTTTGTGAAGTACGGCTCTGCACCCACACCTGTGCTGTGGCCCTCTGGCCCTGAGCCATGCTACACCTGCACCACCTCACCTGGCAAGGGGATTGCCTTGCCCGCAGGGGATCGCGCCACCTCCCACACGTGGACTGGCACCCTGGTGTCTACCCCCCATGGGCAAATGACGTCTCGCAGGTGTCCAACCCCCATTAATCATGCTCAACTTCACACCAGCAATCACCCTCCTGCTCACTGTCCAGGTACTCCGGTTCACGGTGGGGGACCACTCCGCCGCCGATGCTCCCTGTAGCTGACTGTCATCTCTGGGCTGCCTCTAGGCTGCTCGTCAGAGCCTGCATTCCCTCCTTCAGTGCTTATCTGTGCTTGCTGGCTTGGTGAAAAATCATCCCTGCTCCTGCTGGTCCTGGGCTCCTCCTCCCTGTAATGAGCAGGTCACACGCGGTGATGCCCCTGCCGAGGGGGACCACCCCCTGAGAGGGGTGATGCAAACCCCCCCCACGTCCAGGCCAGTGGGCTCCTCCTCCCTCACCTGCTCCCTGTTGTAATCCCCTGCCCCCCCTTGAGCATCCTCCAGTTCCTCTATGTGAGCCTGGTACTCCACCAGCTGGGCCTGCATAGCCTCCAATATGGCTCCGGCATCTGCCCCACCCCGCCGGCCCCTCCAAGCGGCACACAGGTTGGGGGCCACATGCAGAATCTTCCTAGCAGGGGGGTTGCAGGACCCGACATTTCTTGGGCACCATGCTGGCCCACAAGATGACCACCCTTCAATACTGGGTGCCCGCTCTCTGGCCCACCCCTACCTTTTTACTTGCCTTGCCCTGCAATGTTGGGCAGTGACTGTCTTCCCCTCCCTCACCCCCACCCCTTTTTAGGAGGTGAACTGTACTAACCCCAGGCCCCTCAGACTGCTTTTAAACGAGGAGCGCTGAAGCGCCTCCTCAACGCCGCATTAAAGGAAAGCCACCGGAAGTGACGTTCTCCCCGTTGCCGGCGGCGGCGGCGGCTGGAGACACGGGGATTTGGGGGGGACGCGTTCTTAAGCCTGATAACTGAAGTCTTAAGAATGCGCCGCTCCAAAGCCCCGTGTCTCCAGCCGCCGCCATCGCCGGCAACGGGGAGAACGTCACTTCCGGCGGCTTTCCTTTAATGCGGCGTTGAGGAGGCGCTTCAGCGCTCCTCGTTTAAAAGCAGCCTCAGACTCAACCCATCTGGCTACTTCGGGCTGGGCAGGGGGGCCCAGGAGTGTGCCCCACCATGTGTCCCACCCTTTTATCCACTCCAGGTGGCACCCCTCCACCCACTGTGTGACCCATGTGCCGGGGGGGGGAATCCCTTTGGTTCGGGGGGGTGGGATGAGCGATTTGTTAAGGGTTAGGGAACTTTGCTAACTTGCAACTGGGCCTTCAAGCCAGTCGCACCACGTGGCTCCGCCATGACTCGGTGCCCCATGCAAGGCTAAGGAGAGAAGGCACCACTGCTTCTCGGTGCCCAACTGCGTAGGGCCTGATTCCACCCTCGGGCTTCCTCCACCCCTCAGACCCTACTCCGCACTGCTCGACCACATCTTTTCCTGCTCATCACCGACAACGCAATGAGGTGGGCAAGCAGAGAACTTAAAATGGTACCTGGGTGTCCTGCTGTCGCGGAAGTCCCGGGCGTCCCCTCAGTTGCCAGGCGATTGCTCTGGGCCCTCCCTGTTCCCCCAATGCCGCTCCTCAGCGGCATGGACTTGTCATCACCTCCTTCCTACCGGCAAGGGGGGAGGCACCGCCAAATCCCCGCCGCAGCTAGCGTGGAGGGGCAGTCAGGTAACCAAGTTGAAACAAACAAACAAACCAAAAATGCAGAAAGGAAGAATGCATTGTAATGAGTCTGTACCATTAAAGAGATTGGTTTGTTTTTTAAAAATCTGTACTGGTGGAACTTTTACTTTTAAATGCCTTGTGAATTCACTTTGCATTCTGGAACTCTCTAAAATGAAGGAGAATTTGAAAAATTAGAATCGTGCTGTGATCTTTAATCTTTGCAATATGGCCTTTTGGACACTGCAGTTTTGCAGTAAGCATTGTTGTTTGCAATTGCTTCATGGAAAGGATGTGATTTTATTTCAAGTATTTATGTTAAAAATAATGAATGAATGTGTCGCAGAAAATTATAGAATTTTATTTGATCTGTATGTGTAGGGATGGGGGGTTAGTTTTGAAATTGTCCATAAGTCACGTGTGATTTCCATGCATCAATTAATAATTTTATTTTTAACCTCTCTCTTCTTTGGGGTGGGGGTGGGGCTATAATTCATCATTACTCTTTTACCTCAGTGGTGATGTACAATAAGGAATGAGACTGCAGCAGGAGCATTTCCCTGTTTTGGCTGAGTTAAAACGCCTTTTGTAATAAGGATGTGGTGGGTAGCACGGTACCGGATATTCAAACTCTCCCAAAGGGTCTATACTCTTATTGCTGTGCATGCATAATGCTGGATGAAGGATATAGCCCCTTGATCTTTAGCACTGTAAAAATAAGAAATCAATTATGTCTGACTTTCTACCCTTGTGCTGCTATTAATTACACTTAACGGTTACAAAACTCACAAGTACACTTCCCAAAGAAGAAATAAAAAAGGGAAAAGTCTGGAAGCCAGCACAAAGCTCAAATGAACATTAGGTAGAACCATTTTCTTTAAAGCAGCATTTGCATTAGTAAAGGGATAAAAAATCTGCTTAAGTATAAAAACCCAAAAGGCTTTAATTCGAGCCGCACCCAACCCCAGAGACTCTGAGGAAGTGAGCCTTCTGCCATTTGGATTTTACAGTTTCTTTTCCACTATGTAGCCATACACCAAGTGGAGAGTCTCTTATAAGTACATTATGCTTCATGAACTGCTCAGGCTTAGGGTTGTTTGCTGTGTGGTTACAATATTTAATTGTGAAGAATGGTATTTATTTAAGCAGTTAATAACACAACATTTCTAGAATTATTTTGGAGCAACGTTGCACCCTAAATTATTAAGCAGCACATATGTGTGTTAGCTTCATGATTTGTATTCATATTCAATTACATGTAAACAAATGAAAGTGGCTGCAAACAATGAATGATTCAAATTTTATATGGCTAGAGAGCTTCTTTTCCCCTGTCGTTTCATTCCCAGGTTATTTTCAGCCCTAACTGGCTTGGGCCCTACTTACCTAAAAGATCACATCTACCCCTAGGTTCCTATGGCCAGATGGGGTGTCCTCTTGCAAGCAGAGTGACTTTAGAATTTGCAAGGCCCAGGGTAAAGATAAAATGTGGGACCTCCTGGTGGGCCCACCCCCTCACCATGGCCCCACCCACTCAGAGACACCCTCTGCGGGGCCCTAGAGCTGGTCGTGCTTGGGACCTCTCTGAGAGGGAGCCCCTCACCCTGCTTTAGTGAAGACAGAGGCCACTGTGGGTCCCCAGAAGTAGAGAAAAAAGTGGGGCCCAGGGCGGTTGTCCCAGGTGACCCTGTGGTACGGCCGGTCCTGCCTGCAAGCTCCATTGGCACTCCAGGTCTATACAGCAAGGGCACACACAGAGGTGTTCCTTGTGAATGATCTACAGCTCTGGAACTACTTTCCCATGGAGATTCACCTAGGTTTGAGGCTGAACATTGCTTAAGAGCAAATTAAGGTCTGTTTATTTGGTCCGGCATTTAGCAGGCAGGGATAGTTGTTTTTAGGGAAGCTTAAATGTTTTACTGAGTCCATTTCTAGATGTTGCATCAGGCTCAGGGATTTCATCCAGGTAGAAATCTGGACTTTGTGTACAGATGTCCATTATTTCTTTTATTTACATGACTTGTTATTATTATTATTTATATAAAACAAGCAAAGTACCTGGTACTGTGCAATCATTAATTAGAAACTGGTCCCCAACCCAAGGGGCTTACAATCTAATAAAGACAAGGGAGAAGGGAACAAAAGGTGAGACAGGGATACATTCACAAAGTTGAGAGATCCGATTGAGAGGTCACTGGTGCACCTGCTTTGCTTAGTTACCTGAGAGATGAGGACTATTCAAAGGATGGAAGAGGAGGCATCAGTGATGAGTCTGTGGAGATGAGGAGCTAGGAAAAGCTTGATGGAAGAAGTAGGTTTTCAGAAGGGATTTGAAGGTTGAGAGAGAGAGAGAGATCAGAGTGAATGCATTGAGGGACAGAGGCATAGGGGGCAGCTAGGGAGCAGGGACAAATATGTTTGAGGGATACAAAGTTAAACCTGTTCCTGAACAAAATTAAATGCTTTCTGGTTCAACTGTATTTCTCCAGCTGCTCCACTCCTATTTACTTTTAAATAAAGGGAAAGTGTTCCAAAATGTTACCAAATCCTACATTTTCTTGCATATCACACCCACACCGAACTCATATGGCTACAGTTGTATCACACATCAATAGACCATGACAAAAAGTTGCTGGTTTGGGCCCTTATACAAAAAAGCAGAATTTGGGGGGAGGGGGACGGATGGACATTTATTTTGAAAATCACAAAATAGATAGTTCCAATAACCAAAATCTCTGCATGCATTTTTTTTCTCCTTAACTAAATATCTAGCTATGTTCAGGCGAGAATTAATTGGGAGCAACTGAATAAGGAAAAAAAGACCGAGTTTGAGTGCCCTGGTGAATAATTTATAGCTGCCTCCCTTTCAACAAAAGAAAATGTTGAATATTTTTTGACAATAGCAGGTACATAATTGTTTTATGCTGGGGGCATTTACAGTAACTCATTCATTATGTCATCTTGCTAGTTTTCATGGCATGCATTTATTTGTTCTCTTAGTGGGACTGTTTGAATGACAAGTAAGAGAAATGAGCTCCTGTAAGTGGAAACAGAGGTAGGGGGAAGAGAGAGAAAGGGAAGGAGGACATGCTGGCAAGAAGGAGAGAGTGGAGTTTGAGGCCTTAGATCTCACATTGATAGGCACATTGTAAATACAGGACAGGGGGAAGGTGGAGGGAAAGGAGTGACCGTTTAAGTCTTTTCATAGTGTTCAGGAACTTTGGGTGTTAACACACAACACAATAACCCCCATGGGTTAAAGGGGCTAAATCCAGATTCCTGGATGTGCCTGGTCCAGGCAAAAGTCCCAGGGTAACAAAAGGAGTGAAAGGAGAAAATGAGGGGCCATCGGGAGAGAGAATGAGTAAGAATGAATGGTGGGAGTAATAAGAGGGGAAAGTAAAGGTCATGGAGAGATACTGATATAGTGGGTGGGGGGAGGAAGACAGATCAGGGCATGAGCAAAGGGGGAAAGAGGAGGGATTGGGGTGGCATGGGTGTGAGAATGGAATCTGGTGGTGGGGCTTTCATTAGACAAGGTATCCCTTCTTCAGATGGCCTCTTGTTACATCTTTGTTGCTCAGAAAGGTCTTTATGCCTATCCCTCCCTCACCTGATCCTTACATTTATTGTGAAGGATTACCAGAGAAGAAATACTCAAAGTTTCAGAGGGTTCTTGTTTGTTTGCTTTTTGTTTTGTTTTTTACAAAAAAGTATGTGGAAATGAAAGAATGAACACACAAAAAATACCCAGGAAATTAGGGATGTGCGAATAGAACGTGGTTCAGATGTTCGGTCATTCAGTTTGGGACCCAGGTTCGGTTGTTCTGTTTGGCGGAGATCAGTTTGGCCGAACATTCGGAAAATCGATATCGGTGCCGATATCAATACCGATTTTGAAGATTTTATTTTCGGTATAGGTATCATTTGGCCCTGAGACTATAAGTTTGTTGTTTTTATGTCTTGTTATATTGTTAATTTTAAAAAAATATATATTCACATTTTTTATCTAATATTGTATATATCTACACTAAATCTAATTGCTATTAACTATTTTAAAATCTATGGAACTAAATGGTGTATCTAATGACTACAAAGACCTAGTCCTACAAACACACTATAAAACTGAATCACTACACACTATCTCTATCTCTATAACTAAGCTAACTCCTTTAACTATTTATATCTAGTAACTATCTAATATATATATATATATATATATATATTACACAGGGATGGGGGGGGACACAGACAGCTCACACCAAACAACACAGGGAGGGGTACAAAACTGAAATGAAACCTAAATCAATCTAATCCTACTCTAAATAAATCCAAAAACAGGGGAAGGGAATCAGGGATGGAATATATAGAGGGAGAAGGAGAGGATTCTATGGAGGGTAGGGAGAAAGAACACGGGGAGGGGTAAAAAATAACACCTAAATCTATCTAATCTAAATAAATACTAGGGAGGTAAATGTGTGGGATGGGTGAAATAGGAGGAGGATGGCAATGGATTAGGAACACAAACTGCTAGGAGAGGGAGACTTCTGATAACGCCTGCTGTCAGGAACAGTGGCTAGCTCAGAAGGTGTTGGAAGGGGGGAGGGCAATTACTTTTGTTACTTGCTGAGCCCTCCTTGCCACAAGTCCCATTGGCTCTGGGCAGCCTAGTCTCCCCCCTTGAACTTTTGAGTTTTTGTTTTTGCATAATATATATTGTTTGTTATATGCAAGGACCTGTTTGGTCATGCAAATAAAGATATTTGATTTAATTTGATTTGATTGCGAAGCCAGTGGTCTGAGGAGAAAAGGGATGGTGATTGGGCAGGCTGGCTGCTACTCCAAGCCTCTCCAGCCCTGGTGCCTGGAAGTCTGCTCCTCAGCTCTCCCTCCCCCTCCCCCATGCCTGCCTGTGCCTGGCAGTCACATTTTTCCTGCCTGAACTCATCCAAACTCTATCCGAATGTGGCTGAACTGTTCGGTCATTTTCGAGTTCAGATCAAATTCGGTTTGGAAGTTTGGTCCGGTCGTCCGAACATCCGAACCGCGTTTGCACATCCCTACAGGAAATGGCTCGCGGTACAATTTAAACCTATTCAGATACATTAACCCAATGACAAGATATTCACTTAAATTGATATCCCACTCTATCCTGAAGGCTCAGGGCAGGTAACAATATATTAACAACATATAAGAATAAAACTACATAAAAGAAGTTAAATCCTGCTGCAGAAACCCCAACCCCTAGTCTCTTCTGCCAAAAACCTGGCCAAATAAAAAAGTCTTGCATTGCATCTGGAAAGCTCTCAGGCCTGAGCTCTGACAAACCTCTAGGGGGAGGGTGTATAACAATAATGGGGCAACCACCAAGAATATGCACACCTTTGTTGTATGAACTTGATGGCAGATAGTACATGCAAGAGGGCATTCCTGGCTGACCACAGGGATTGTAGCAGAATGTAGGGGAAGAAGTGGTTCTGATTGTGTATTATACGTGTATCCCAAGGTTTTTTTGAAAAAGAGGAAATAATGCACTTTTATGGGTGCAATCCAAGCAGCGGTGTATGCCAGCTGCTGGCACAATGCCTGGCCAGGCAGCAGGTGCACATGTGCACGTGCACATGCGCCCTGTACATGCAACAAGCCACACGGGGCCACAATGTGCCCCTACTGATGTGACACCCCAGCCCCCGGAACCCATGGGATGGAGCAGGCACAGCTCCTGCTCCATCGCCTAGGCTGAGTGTGTGTAGGCTCAGGGGGTCACATCGGAAGGGGCGCATGCCTGCCCATGCACCAGCGTATGTACACTGCGCCCAGCATAGGCACAGTTTAAACGGGCTGCTGGATTGCACCCTTTAGGTGTACTTCATTTGCACACATGCCTAATTTGCTATGCATTACAGATGCATGATGGGAGATAACTGGGAACAAGTAGAGGGTGATTTGCAGCCCCATGGACAATAGGATTTTAATTCCCCTGGTGCAACAATGGCCCCTGGCAGCAACAATCTTGGCAAGACACAGGGGTTGGGTTTGAGTCTGCGTCACCATATCCTGGAAAGCTGCCAGAAGTGGTGCCAACCCCAGGTACTAAACAAACAAACAAAAAAAGTGGGTTGGGGGAAGAGGTCTGTGTATGCCAGAAGTGTTGCAGGAGTATCTCTTCTCTGAGTGAACATGTGGGGCAATCTTTGTAATGCTAGAACAGAAGAGCTGTGATAGAGCAATAAGAGTGAAAAAGAGCATCAGACCAGCCACTACTTGGGGAGCTCTTCTGTTTACTGAAGTCATGGGGTCAATAGATAATCTCCTAGGACTTATGCCACAGAATGACAGAGCAGCTAGTGTGGGATAGCTGGACTGAATGAGCACCTGTGATTCAGGCTCTTGCTGAAATCATTTGGCTGGATCAAGAGGTAGGCTCCTAGGGCTTCCTAAAAATGATGATAGAGAGCAGCCAGCATGGGACAGCCAAACGGGGTAAGCCTCTCTGATCCAGCCCCTTGCTGAAATCACTAGGCTGGATAAAGACGTCAGCTCCAAAGGCCTCCTGAATTAGGCAGGCAGATGCCAGCATGGGACAGCCTCCCTGGACTAGGTTGAAGGCTTGTGAAATGCTGTCTGAGGCTTCAAGATAGGACATCAGCAATTGAGAGCAGCAGCAGGCTTCGTGGGATGGCCTCCCTGGACTGGGCTGAGGCTGGAGACTCAAGGGGCATGTGTGAGGCTTTGTGGAAGGATGCCAGTGACAGACAGTAGCAGCAGCCCTCATGGGACAGCCTCCCGTCCCTGGAACTAGGCTGAGGCTGAAGAAGAAGAGACAGCCGAATTACTGTGTGAACTGAATGTTCCCGATGAACCGTGACTGGGGTGAAGGGACTTGGGGACTGTGCGACTGCAAGCTACCAGACCCTTGTTCAGGGAAGGGGGTGGATCTATGTGTATATTGTTGTTTACTCCTTTGTTTGCATCCTAGCGTTCATGCTTGCAGAAGGGGAAGGTAACAGCTGGCCGGGCTGCTCAGTAGAAGTTAGTGTCTCAGGCTTCTGGGTGGGGGCTCAAGCCAGTGTATTATGGTTTGCAAAACCTCTAGAAAAATATTTCCTGGCCCTTCTTGCCACCAGCACCATTGGCACAAGGTTCACATATGTGACCCCCTGTGTTTGGACAGAACCTCAGGTGGTTCTTTGCATGGATCTCATTGGCTTTTACTCTTTTATCACAGACTTCCTCCCATTCCTCATCTGCAGTCTTTGGATGTCTATAAATGAGACGATAGCCCACACCAGGCGGGTGTTTTGCCTGTGTTCACTGCCTGCTTATTAGGTGGCTCTGAGATCCACACTCCTGTGTGCCACAGATCCTTCATGGAGCCTGCACTCACGGTGGAGTCGGGCATTACAGGCCCACCATGTGGACCAATTCGGGCCCATCCCCCTTTATTAGGGTGCACATACCCTCTGCGTGGGAAAAGTGCCTATAGCGGTCCCAGCAGTCAGAACAACGAGTGCACTTGCCACCTGACATCTGCCCTGGGTCTTCTCCAAGCCTTGCTGCCGCTGCCACTTCCACCTGCATGCTGCTGCCTCTTCCTGAGCTGGGTGGGGAAGGAGTGGAGACAGAGAGCTTGGATGGACACACCCCAAATTTGAGGAGGGATTCCCCACCCTGAGAAAAGGGAGGAACAGGGAGATCTCCCCACTGTCACTACACCCATGTCTGGTTGCCAATTTTCTCATTAGAAAATGGTCTAGAGCAGGGGTGGTGAATCTTCATCCAGCAAGGGGTTATATCCATGCCCCCTCTGGGCTCTGTGGGCTCCTCCTGCAGGAGGAGAGGGCATGGCTGCCTGCCTGTAAGTGTTCTGCTGCCATCCAGTGGCTGGTAGCCCACTGATGGCCCACAGTGCATGGACAAAGTTCGTGTGCACAAGGGTGGGGGGAAACCTCCTGGAGTCAGAGACAGGTGGCCACAGGCCAGAAACAGACCACAGGGCAGAGGTTACCCACCCCTGGGCTAGAGCCTCAGTGGCACAAATCAGAGGGTGACATAACAATAAATATGTGCAAATCCAATGCATATGGAATTATTGACATCATCCTGAGCATGTAGCTGTATAGTAACAGATGCTTATGCTGTTGCACTTTTGCAACTACTAGATAGTCTCCTTCCACCAGCTGTTTTCCAGTTAATATCCCTTGCTGAAATATACCTGGTTGTAGGAGAGGACCTCCAGGTTGGCAACTCCAGAACAGAAACTGCTGGGACTGTGTGGGCAAAGCTTTATTCCAAAGAGAATGCAACTGTGAAACCAATCTCCCTCCACACCCCTGTACTCAGTCAATCCCTTCCCCTGCCTGTTTGTTGTTCTTTCTAAGGACACATTCACACCTGACAGTCCGTGCATATTTTGGCTCCAGGAAAGAATCCGGAAGTCAAAACATGTGCGGGGTTCATTAGGTGTGAACGTCTCCCTGTGCGACTTTGCCATCAATCCACCAGAAGAGTGCAGAGCAGATTTCCCCTGTCTGTAGTCTTCTGGAGGATTGCCAACAAAGCCGCATGGGGGTGTGCTCACACCCGATGAACCCTACGCATGTTTGGGCTTCTGGATTCTTTCCCAGAGCCAAAACATGTGCGGACCGTCAGGTGTGAATATGGCCTAACACTCTGTCACAATGGAGAGCTGAAGGAACTAGACTGGACCGTCACAAAAACCTTTGTCTCTAAGTTCCCTGGATGCCAGTAGCAGAATGGTGCACATCTCCAGACATAACAGTAACTACATGCTAACAGCAGCTATATATAATCAGAGCCTAAATTGTGTTAAGTACATGTGTTTGCAGAAACAAAAGTGTTCGAGCACTCCGCTCCCCTTCCATCCCCTCCCTCACCCTCCCACACCTCCCCTGCTCCCCCAACTACCTTCGCCCCTTCTCCCTTGCTGCCCCTCATGCCTGGAGCTCCCTCCCTCCATACCTTCAAGTCCCTCCTCAAAACCCACCTCTTCCGCTCTGCCCATCCAATCATCCCCACCCAGGATTATCCCCCACCTGTTATCTGCAAACTCCCAATGTACTGTAACCTAACCAAGACAAGAAAGTGTACCTGAGTTCTCGCATCCTCATGAATGTCGCATCCCTTGTCTCTCCCTCTGTTCCCCCTTCCCTGTCTCCCCTCCCCCTGTCCTTAGATTGTGAGCTCTCAGGCAGGGACCGTGTCTATCTTGTTCTCTGTAAAGCGTCGGGTACATCACTGGCGCTATATACATGCTTATAATAATAATAATTAATAATTAATAAAGCTGAAACTGGTAGCAGCGTTACATCATGTAACACCCCTTATCTCTGTGAGGCTATGCTGGTTTACTCTGACTCAGGATGTGGCCCAACAATTCAGTGAAAGATTGTATTTATTCAAGTAGGTAAGGGATTTTTTTTCTGTTCCTGTGGTTGGTCAGGATTAATTGTATTTTTAGACTTGTGGAAATTATCCTGCTAGTATTTCCATGGGGCTTCATTTCCTTCACTCTCTTTAAAGTCAAATATTCTTCCTGCCCTTTGTTAATCTCTATACTGACCTCATAAAACCCTGCTCGGTACATCCCTTGGCAAGCGAGCATTAGCACTGACCAGTCCTCTGCATGGGACTGACACTGCCTTTCTCCTTATGCTTCAGTGAGCGACTTCCCTTCATTCTTTTCTTCCCCCTTTTGTAAACAGGGAGCTTCATATTCTAACAGCTTAACTCATTAGTTCTGCAGGATTGCTGACTGCTGATATTTGACACTAAATTTCCTGTTTACTTAATAGCCAGCAGAATTTCCTAATTTGAATGTACAGCAGGACAGATTCCAATTATCTTCTATTTCTTTGGATCATAAGGTCCCTGGGCTTTATCCTTGTGGAATTTATATTAGCCCGATATAACTTCAAGTGTGCCTATCAGCCTGTGTTTCTTGCAAGTTGTTATTTCTCTGATTTGAATAGTTTTAATAAAACAGCATAAATAAAAATAGAAGAATAATCCTACAGCCATTCTAAATATCTGATACTCACTGTATCAAAGTCTAGACAGAGGAGGTGGTTGCCGAGCTGGACCCAAATGTAAAAGATGAAGTTCAAATGATATCTTGTATTGGCATATAATTAGCTTGAATAATATGCAGGCTTTTGTCACGGGGGTGGGGGGAAGGAGGATCAGAGGGAACTTCTCGCACTCACACAACGGCACCAAACACAGGCTCTGCTGGGATACACCAGGAAAACAGTGTCCGTCAGGATAGTACTGTGGCCCTATAGATCTCAGCGAGACCAGGCCTCTATATCATCATAGGACGCAGAGCTCGCAACTGAGAGTATGGCCTCACGCCACACGCAGTTCTTCTGTTCACTCACACAATCCAAAGGGGAGGGAGGGACAGGTGGTGGCGCATGAGGGTCAGGAGGGTAGGAGTCAGGTCCAGGGGGAGACGGGGCTTTCGCACAACAGGGGATGAGGGAGGAAGCCCGGGGGAGGAGGAGGAGACTCGCACACCGTTCACCCAGCACTCACTCCCCCCCCCACACACAATGGTAGGCAAAGACACTAAGAACACAATCTATAACATGCTCTACTAATCACAAAGGCAAGGGAACAATGACAAAATGCACTTAGCTTGCTCGGGGCCAGCTTCTCAGGCTCTGATTACCGGTGCTGTGTGTCTCACAGTGCCGGTATTTATCCTCTGGGCCCCGTCCCCTTATGTGCCTGAAGCTGTGCGGAGCGCTGCAATGGCTCAGACGATGACCCCACGTCTCGAGAGGTCGAAGGCCAGGGCTCTGGGCTGTCAGTATCGGAGCGGGTTACCCTGGTAACCTGACGCTGCGGCGAGGCGTCTGGTGCCGCAGTGCCTAATGGTGGTGCTGTGGTTGGAGTGGAAGGCGTGAACCACCACCACGCTCCAGGTACGCGGAGTTCCCCCCCTGTAGCACCCACCACCGCTGAGGCTGACAGCTTTGGGGCCACACTGGGTCCTTCCTCAGTCATGTAACATGTCTGAGCTATAAACTGAGCAAATGCAGGACAGGTAGCAGTGACTTGGGAGGGAACAGTTGGGGAGGGAACAGGTTTCAGACATTTAAAAGCAATGAAGTTAAAAACCATTCATAATGGTTGTCAGTGTATCATGACATTCTCATCCCACCTCACCTGCTTCAAAATAAAATACAAGCTACAGATGCACAGGAATGACTCATGAGCATACAGATAACACTCCAGCTCTGGTGGGATGGTCAGTCCTAGCTGTATTCTCTTACAGCTGATTCAAGAAGCTCATTGAAGTAAATGAAAGTTCCACCACCAAATATTTCAATGGGCTTTCAGTCAGACTGAGATTCAAAGCTTCTTGCCAGGGCTGAATTAATTATTATGTGATTATGCTGCAGTGTGGGGCAGTGTGCTTGCATATTGAGGGGGGAGGGGGTTAGGCTGGTTTTCTAAGTACACTGGCACATGACTGCAACTATCCCTGGGTGCAAATAAACAGATGATAGCCTGCAGGAGTTCTGTTTGGTCCAGGCAGCCCCCACTCAGGGAGTTTCACGCTTGGGCAGGCACCACACTCCGCTCACACACACACCCCTCATGACTGTCAGCCGCAGGAAACCCTGGGTCCAGGAAGCTCCCCTTGCTGTTTGCTTCCTTGGGGGGTGGGGGTTCTCCTTTTGGGGTGCTGTTTTTGAGCACTCCAAAGTGAAAATAAACAGTAGAAGCCCCAGGGAGAGCGAGAGTGGCAAGTTCACTTGCTGCTCCAGCTGCTGTGAGCGCTCTAGGTTCTTTGCCTGCATGGAGGCTGTACACACCCTAATAGACAGAGGCAGCCACATGGGTGAACATTGACCCAGATTGGCCTACACAGTGGGCCTGCAATACCCCAGGACTACGCCATGAGCGGAGTCTCTGTGGAGTCTCCATGGTGCATGGGAGCATACATGTTCCAGCCGCCTAATAAATGGGCAGCAAACACGGGTTGCTAGTGTGGGTTATTGTCTCCTTTACAAACACCCACTGTGGCTGCCATGCACATAGGTGTTCTTCGACATTATGGCAGATACAGGTACAGGATTTCTAACACAGGCAATTGAATACATACATGGTTGAGCAGTTCATAGATAGCCACTAGAACATGCAATGTCAAACCCACAAGCTGGTATAGGAGGTGGGGGGAGAAGTTTACTGGGAGCAGCAGCAGAGCACAGGTACTGGAGAGCAGGGCTGATGACGAGATCTCGGGAGCACCAGCAGTGGCAGGCGTGATAGCTCTCAGGGGCCCACCGCTGTTCCCACTGCCGCCACCATCACTGTTCTCTGGGACATGCTACACTGTCACCACTCCCGGGGCCCAGGTCAGTGTGGGAGGTTGCTGTAATAGATGGGGAAGCACAGTGATAACAGCCACTGCCTTTATGCTTTCCCCTCCCCACTGTCCCCACACCACACCATCTAAGTGCAGGTTCTTGCCCTGTATGGTGGGCTCAAGATAAGGGCAAGTGAGTAGCCCACATGTAGCCAGCTGCTAACAGACATTATGTGATTCCCACTTACAGACACAAAAACACTATGTGTTCACTGCTTAAGCACAAGGGAACAAATTAAAATACCAGATCTCCGTGACACTCTCTTCACTTCCCAATTGGCAGGAGCTATGGCTGGGCAGAGGCAGCATGGAACATGATCCTTAACCCTTCACTTCTACAGCCCTCTCCACATGCATAGGCTCACCAAAGCATGTTTGCAGTTTTGCTCCCCTTGGCACTAATCATTATACAGACAATCCATTAGCTAAGTACGTGCACTTGAGACCTCGCATCTTCATGAATGTTAGACCCCTTGTCTCTCCCTCTGTTCCCCTTCCTAAGTCTCTCCCCCAGCTCCTGTCTCTCAGATTGTAAGCCCTAAGGGCAGGGACCGTGTCTATTTTATTACTTTGTAAAGTGCCAGGTACACTGCTGGCGCTATATAAATGTTTGTTAATAATAATAATAATAATAATAATAAAGCTACCTGGGTCAAATCCCTGACCCATCAATGTCTTTGGGAGTCTTACCATTTATTTCAATGCCCCTGGGATCAGTCCTATAACCTTAGATCATACATTATTAAGTTTCCCAACTAAAGGGCCAAATTCTGCTTATCTTATTGTATTCCTAAATTACCACTGAAATCAGGGGGAGTCTGTTGTAATTAAGAGCAGCAGAATTTTGTCTCCCCTCCCCACCCCCCTCCAAGAAATGACAAGAAGTCAGGAAGTACAAGAGCTACATTTTCATAATAAACAGTAACCAAGGATGTGGTACAAACTTGGATGGGGTGGGAAAGTATTATCCCCATCTTACAGATGGGGAAAACAGAGACAAGAAGCTTGACTTCATCGAGACTATTTATTTATTTATTTTATTTATTTATAAATATTTGTTAGCCGCCCCCTCATGCCTACGGCATCTCGGGGCGGCTTACAACATAAAAACACACAATAAAATTCATTAAAACAATGTTTTAAAAATACAACCCCCCTCAACATAAAAACTCTTCAAAAATCCCACCCTCCCCTCCGAAGGCCTGGGTGAACAGCCAGGTCTTGCAGGCTCGCCGAAACGCCAACAGATCTGGGGCCGGACGGGCTTCCTCCGGGAGGGAATTCCAGAGCCTTGGCCCAGCCACCGAGAACGCCCTCTCCATTGTGGCCCCCCGCTTTACATGGGGGACCTCCAAAAAGGCGCCCCCAATGGACCACAGGAATTGCTCTGAGGTGTGGAGGGCAAGGCGGTCCCCAAGGTATGAGGGGCCCAGACCGTGTAGGGCTTTATAGATCAACACTAGCACCTTGAATCGGGCTCAGTACGCTATAGGCAGCCAGTGCAGAGTACAGAGCACAGGTGTTACGTGCTCCCGCCTTCCTGTCCCTATAAGGAGACGCGATGCCGCATTCTGCACCAGCTGCAGCCTCTGAACCAGAAACAAGGGAAGCCTTGCATGTGAAAAAAACAAGGACGATTTGACCACCTCGTAGAGCTGAAACCGGTAGCTCATTTGCTTCCTGCAGGTAATACTCGCATTTTGGAGCACAACCTCAGGTACTTGACGGGCTACTCGGGTACCAACCAAGTACATGGATACTTTAAAAATGGGTAACTTCTAGGGCTGCTCTGAATAATAAGCAAACTTCATGAGTATTCTCAGATGATCCAGGAATCAGTGAGTGTTTGGGATGCTTCTCGAACCCTCGGTGAATACTCACCAAGTGCTGAGTTGGGATGGTGGGGGGGGGGGTCAGGGTTAAGGTAATTAACAGGGAACAGGGGGTCTAGCAGGTGGGTCAGGGGTGGGATGCTTAAAGGGGATCGGGAGACCTAGCAAGGGGTCAGGGTGGGTTACTTACCTTCCAGAGGAGTCTGGCGCCAATGTGTGGCCTCTTCCCAGTTAGTAAGTTTTTTAAAAAAATTAAAAGGGCCCTTTCTGAGAATGCTCAGCCCTTTTCAAAGATGGTGCTGTCATGCTGATGCTTCCAGAAAAGGGATGGCAGGGACCTGTGGCAAAAAGCCTTTTGCCCCTGCCTTTGCCTCTAGAGGAACCCTAGCAGGACAGTGTTGCATTCCTGAATAGGGTGGGACCTGCTGCCCTCCTTTCTTTTGCGAGCACATGGCAACCTAGCTGCATTCCTGACATTCCTGAACTGAGTGACTGGTTTGTAACCACATGGCGGGGCAGAGACCTCTCTGCCTTGAACTAGGTCATAGACCAGGTGACCTCCCATGGAACAATCTCAGCGGAGGGGGATAGGACCTTAAAAGGGACAGACCACCCCTTCTTTGATCTCTTGCCTCTTCCTGTCTGCTCTGACATCTACAAGATCTGGGCTTCTTCCAGATCGGAACTAAGAACTGAGACCTATGTGTAAGTTACCTGTACGTGGAGTTATATGCCACTAGATTGCCTGCCTGAACCAATACAGTTTAGGCAGTTGCAGACTCAAAAAGGGTCCTCGTACCCTTCAAACTGGACTCTGGGGCTTGCTTAATTACTTATCTTGTTTCTTACCCTTTTGTGCCTTTTTGTACCTGTTTAACCCTATAAGTAAAGTCTAAGTGTTTCCTATTCTTAACTCCACTGGGTATGTGTGTGTTTACTTGCAAAGAACACCTCCCTTTGCCTGGAAGGCATAGCTACCAAAGAAGGAGAAAGGAATTCCCCTCTGGCTCTTTTAGCCCAGACAACTTTTGACCAAGCTAAGCACCTCTGGGTGGCTTCAGGGCTGGCCCCAGGCATGTGCCACATGTGCGGCCGCACATGGCCCCATGGCCAGCTGGGGCCCCACACTTGCCTGGCTGGGAAGCAAGCTGCAGCCAGCTTCTCCCCCAATAAGTTCTTCTTCCTCCCCTCCATGGCTCCAGACCCCATCCCTCACCTGCCTCTCCTTCCTAGTAGCGCTGCAGCAGCAGCAGTAGCGGGAACACCCAATCAGACTGGGAGATAACACTGCTTGTTTACAAACAGCTCCTCCCCATGTGCTGATCAGAAGGTTGTAGCCTTGTAAAGATGTTTCTTCGAGATGGCATCTAACATTCTCACAACTGGGTTGTTCATGCTCACCCTAGTCAAATAATAGACCACATGATGGTCTCAAGCTCCTCTAGTATAAAAAGCACTCTCCCCCTCAGAATGACAGTTCCTTCCAACCCTTTCTAGAAATATAAGAAAAGAATTCCATGCGGGGCTGGAAGGGTGGGTGTTGTGAGAATGTTCGGAGCCATCTCAAAGAACCTTGTTTGCA
>QEPC01006907.1:1148753-1169476 GCA_003113815.1 Sphenodon punctatus
CCAGGCCGTGAAGGGCTTTAAAGGTTAAAACCAGCACCTTGAACCAGGCCCAGTACTTTATAGGCAGTCAGTGCAGAGCCTGGAGCACTGGTGTCATGTGCTCCCTGCGACCCGCCCCATAAGGAGGTGGGCCGCAGCATTCTGCACCAGCTGCAGCCTCCAGACCAGCTTCTCAGGCAGCCCCATGTAGAGCGCATTGCAGTAATCCAGCCTCGAGGTGATGAAGGCATGGATGACAGTGGCAAGGTCGGAGTCTGAGAGATACGGCTGAAGCCGCTGGATAAGATGTAACTGCCAAAACGCACTCCCCACTGCAAATCGAGGAGCACACCCAGACTCCGTACTTGAGAGACCATGGGAGGGCGAAACCCCCCCCCAACAAGAGGAGATCCAACCACCCCTAGGTCCCCCAAGCCCTCACCCCCAACATCAACTCCGTCTTGTCAGAATTCAATTGCAGATGGCTTGACCTCATCCAAACCCCCACAGCTGACAGGCACTGGGAGAATAAGGAAACTGCATGGTCTGGGTCACTGGAAAAGGAAAGGTAGAGCTGAGTGTCATCAGCATACTGATGACACTGCATGCCCTGAAACACCCTCAAGATCTCCCCTAATGGCTGCATATAGATGTTAAACAAGAGGGGGGACAGAATGGCACCCTGTGGGACTCCATATGTGAGGTCCCGGGGAGGAAGACGTACACTCCCCCAAGACCACCCGATGAGTTCTCCCGGCCAGGAATGAAAGAAACCAGTCCAAGACCATTCCACCAATTCCAGCACGGTCCCACAGGTGAGTCACCAACACCTCATGATCGACTATGTCGAATGCAGCTGAAAAGTCTAGCAGGACCAGTAAGGTCTGATGACCCTGGTCCAACGCCAGATGGAGATCGTCAACCAAGGTCACTAATGCCATCTCCATACCATACCCAGGCCGAAACCCAGACTGGGAGGGATCAAGGAAACTGGTGAAGTCCAGATGTTCCTGGAGCTGCCGTGTCACAGCCCGTTCAATAACCTTCCCTAAAAAGAGAAGGTTAGAGACTGGCAGATAACTGGCAGGAGCATCAGTGTCAAGGGATGGCTTCTTGAGCAGGGATCTAACCACAGCTTCCTTTAGGCAATCAGGGACCCTGCCCTCCCGAAGGAAGGCACTAACCACCCCAGCCAGCAACGGTCGTAGCGTCTCCTGGCTAGCTTTCACCAACTAGGACGGGCATGGATCTTGCTCACAAGTAGTGGCAAGAACAGATCCCAGCAAAGACTCCACATCGGCAGGTGACACCATCTGAAACCGATCCCACAAAACAGGACAGGATGGGGCATCCATAGCCCCAAGATGATCCTCTGTGGTACCAAAATCATGGCGGATCTTATCTACAAAGTACTCGATAAACCGGGCAGAGCGGTCACTGGATTGCTCCAGGCCCAGGTGGAGGCAGGCAGGACTTACCAAGCCCTTCACCACCCAGAAAAGCTCCGCTGGACGTGACTTTGCAGATGCAATAAGGGCAGCAAAGAACTGCTTCTTTGCTGCCTGCACCGCCACAGCATAGTCCTTTAAACTGCTCTTATGCTGCGATCGATCATACTGGTCGCGAGTCCAGCACCACCATCGCTCTAACCGCCTGCTCTCCCACTTCAAACACTGCAGGCCCTCAGTAAACCAAGGAGACCTGCGGGAGACTCGGGAGGGCAGCAGACTCCTGGGAGCCACCCTGTCAATGGTCTCGGCCAACAAGGTGTTCCAGAAGGCTACGAGATCATCGACAGAGCGGGTGTCCAGCTCCAAGGGAAACTCCCCCAGAGCATTCCGGAACCGATCCAGTTCCATAAGTCTCTGGGGGCGGACCGATCTAATAGGTTCTGCACCCTTCCGGGGGCTAACATGCGCCAGGATGCACGCCTTAAGGAGGTAATGGTCAGACCACAACAAAGACTCTACCCCCTTAAGTTCTCCTAACTGACCTCAAGGCCGGTGAAGAAAACCAAATCCAGTATATGTCCCTTATATGGGGCAGGGGCACAAATGAACTGGTTATGGGGTAGGGGCAGCATGAACTGATTTGGGGGGCACAACTGAACTGGTTATATGTCTCTTTTCATGGCATAATGCACTTAATATTGATACAAGTAAGTAAGTAAGTTTTATTATGGCACGAGCTTTCGCTATGGCCAATTTATAAACATCAAATATACAGTTTTATAAAAACAACCCCAGCAATACATCAAATACCAAATACAATCAATATATCAATCACAATTAATCTCTCGCAGTAATTTTATTCAAGATTCGAGTTCTTTCTTTCAGGTAATGCACTTAATAAGCTAGCTGCATTTTGGGTGTCGTGTGTGTGTGTGTGTGTGTGTGTGTGTGCGTGTGTGATAGAAGCACCTCTGGACTGGTCACACCACATGCATGCACAAGGCACAGGTGGCACCGGCAGCAAGAAACAACTGGCCCTGGAATCCAGACTGACTAAGCTCACCCCCTCCTCCAGTAAAGCAGTGGATCCAGTCAGTCTCTATGTGCCTGCTTCACTTCCCGCTTGGCTGTCCCTGCAGTGGAACCACTCCTGGGGAGTGGTGGTAGATGCTCGGTGGGGGAAGGGGGGGAAGCATTGGGAGGCCATGCTTCTCCATGGTTGCTCGGAGTGGTGGAGAATGGGAATCCTTCCTGTCCAGAGGGAGTAAGTTTTATGTAAATGTATACATTTGCATAATTGGATGGGGCCTAATTATGCAAATTAGGCCCCACACCAGGACTTCGCACATGGCCTCACAAACCCTGGGGCTGGTCCTGCTTTCTGTCTCCTGGAAGGGGGAAAACACCAGATAAAGGGGACTAGGGCTCCTTGGGAAATGGGCTCATACATTTCTGGGGTTCACATATCCTGTGTTGTGTGGATCCCCTCTGATTTCTGGAACCCAGGTGGTGGCAGCGAAAACTAGGGTTTTTCTGGGGTTTGCCAGCTGTGAGGACCTCAGGTTAGAGATTTGGATGAACACAGTGAGGTGGGTGGCTCAGCTGTATAGCGCCCCGTTGCTGCATTTCGCCATAGGACCTAGTGCTGATTTCTTGCCCCCTTCCCTGCACTCAAACTCAGTTTTCGGTAAATCGAATTCAAATGCACTAGTCCTTGATGTTTTCTGAGGACAATCAAGGCCCGAGTTTCTGCACTAACAATTTCCTGTGCTGATTTTTTTATTTTCCAGTTACCAATCAATAAATTAGGACAGAAAACTGAAAAATCAGGATGGAAAACTAAAATATCCAGACTGGAAGTCGACATTTGGGGGCCAGAAGTCGATATTCCAGGACATCAGGTACTTGAATTGTGTCCGAATTGGGTACTTTCAAGTCAATTTGAGTACCAGAAATTGAACAGGTATACCCGTTTTGACTGAGCTTTACTCCTCTGTTATATATACAGCATGAGCCTACAACAGAGAGTTGCCATAAAATCCAAATATACTAGATACTGGTGCCTTGTCTGAAGCATAATCCCACTAATGTCTTTGGATCTGAGCCATTCACTTCAGCGGAGTAAGAAGTGCAGTGTTCTGTAAAACAGACCAAGGAAAACTGAATGTACAGGATACGTATATATGGAAGTACGGGTTGGGGGCGGTTGGGTATTTTTATATTGGATTTTATTTTATATATGCTTTTGTATTTTATTTCATATCTATTTCATGTGTTGCGATCTGCCCCAAGACCTTGGGATAGGGTAGGAAATAAATAAATAAAAGTAATTAGTTAATGATTAGATTTAACAAGAAATGGCGGAATAAAGCAGGACATATTTGCACAGTGGCAGAGTTATCATTGTTAGAGCTGTAATAGTGGGGATTTCTTTAGTTTAGTTTGGATTTTCTGGTCTCAAAACACTGATCTTGCCTTTCCATTTAATTACCTAGGAGATTTTTGTTTAAAGTGGAGTTGACAAGATGTGGGGAAGGTAAGAATTAAAATGTATAGTCACCAAAGGATCATAACTTTGCTGAAATCAGTATCAGTTTATCAAACCAAGGAAATTCACTAGATCTCGATGCGGACTGTATACTTGACATGTCCCTAACTTCAACTGAGTTTCCTGTAACCCTGTCTAAAAAACAATGTTTAACAAATTTGGGGGACTGGGAAAATGTACTATTTTCCATCATGTGATGTCTACAGTAACTGAGAATATTCTGGTGGAACCACCTGGAGAGAAAGAACAGAAGGCAGAAACCAAGCGTGCCCTAGAAGTAAATATTTTTAAAAGGTATTCGTGAAAAAAGAAATTACAATGGAAATTGTTTTACAATCTCGATTACAGATTGTGCTAGCAAATATGATTACCGTGTGTGTGTGTGTGTGTGTGTGTGTGTGTGTGTGTGTGTGAGCACATATGTGCATACACACCTACAGTATTAAAATTGATTTTTGGAGAAATAAAAGCATTATTGTATTTGAAAGGTAATGGGTTTCCTAATATTAGGTTACAGTTTGCACACTGAACTTATGGGAGATGCCTAATGTTTCTGCTTATGGATCTAATACAGTATTTTTTTGGATTTCCATTCAACCCATCTGTTTTTTTATTCTAATGTATCACAGCATAATTCCACATAATTATGGGCAGTCAGTCTTCCAGTACAAACAGCTGACACCTGGAGACATGTAACACATAACTCATAAGTTAAGCTAGTTGCCCAACTCTGATTGCAATGACATTATAAGTACATTCTATGAAGTTCAAGTTAAACCAGAAAAATTACTCGGTGGTTCTTGGATTCAGAAATAAACATACAATAGGCTAGACAGAGATTGTCAGCCTGTCATTATAATACTGGCTGTTAACAACCACAATTAAGGAAGACTACATATCAATTATTATTTGTCTGGAACATGAACTTCCCTGAGCATAAAAGGAAGTGATGCAGCCTGTATTACTGTCTCCTCTCTTCAGCTAATTAGTACTGTTCTTAATGGCTTCATCTGCCCAGGATCAATTGTCTAATGGGGAACAGTTCTCTGTCAGTTAATAAGGAATCCTGTACAATTTAACTTTCCATTCACAAATTGCAGCTCAGTACTGAAAATGAGTGAGAAATAGTTTCTGCGTACGTAACTTGTTTGTCTCAGTCTTGCAAAAGGATAGTTTACCTATTGTACATCCATTGAAAGCACTGTTTTAAAGCCTGTTTAACGAAAAAAACCTGTTGCTCAAACAGGACTGTACTAATCATGGCAACTGGTGAAGACAAAGCCTGACCTATGATTTCATTCTTGACTTCCTGCTGCGACAATTGATCACCATTACCCAAAGGCTAATAGGCATTGTTCTTGGCATTCACAAGAAAGAAGCCCATGCCAAGTTCTTGTTTTTTTTTTATAAAAACAAGAAAGCAGATATACTGCTGTAGAAAGTAATGAACCTTCCTAATTAGACAGGCGCTGGAATAACTAATGAGACTGGGCACAAGGAAAAAACATTGGTAGGCAAACTTGGCATGGGAAGCTTTTGGTTCCCAAACCTATTAGTTTATATTATCCAACTGCCTGAAGTAACTTCCAGTTTATCCTTGGTCGACCTTCTTCAGAGAAGGAAAACATACAGGAATACACCAACATGCCACATTGGCTCTTCTTTCTGAAGGTACTAGTTTATTGCTTATGGCTGCAAAAGCTCAACAATGTGCAATGATCATAACTAATGCAATGGTGTCTATGGCCCTTTTTACATGGACGGAGGTGGGTGGGAGGATGGGTGTTTAGCCACGGTGGGTGGAGGCGTGTGTGTGTCCGTTTACACACTCACCTCCACCCACGGAGCCTCCTCTGGTTTTGCGGAGGGTCCTGTGGCTAGAGATGTGCAATGGGTGGAGGTGGGGGTTGCGTGGGAGCGCACACGCACCCCCACCCATTCGCTCGGTGTTCACATGGGCAAACACCGAGCGGACACCCATACCCACCCACCACTGGCTGTATACACGGATGCCCCCCCCTGCACACCTGCCCGAACACCGAGGGGGGGGGCGTCAGCCTATTACAGTTTGCCGGGAGCCCTGAAGAGAGATGAATTGTCCCATGTACCTGCATGAAGGGTTGACACGGATGTCTGTATGTGAAGATGGTTCATCTCAGTTATATTAACTGTTTCATACCTTGTGCAATAAAGGAGATGGATGTTTTCATATTCATGCCAAAAGCAGATGGGGTTCAGGAGATATCACCACTTTATTTTCCCCTGAAAAAACAAGGAGTCAAGGCCAGGAGACCAACAGAGAACATGTACATACTCAGGGACTCATGTTCACTGTGCTTTCCCCATTTCCCTGGAAACAAACAGTAAAGCCCCACCAAGGTAGATCCAAGTTTAATGAACACACAGCTGCATTGTGAATATCTGCACAATCTACTGTATGTGATGCCCCATTTTGTAAAACCTGGAAGATTTTCATATCTGCAGACATTATTCACATTTTTGGATAGCCCACCAAATATCCCAATAAATATTCATCATGGAAACGATATTTACATATTTTGTTTTGGTTATTTTGGTTGGTACCCAAAGTACCCACTTTGCTTAGGTACTTCTTTCTATTCTATATTTTAGCATTATTTAGTACTACTAAGTGCCAAATTGTTGTGCAACAGTGCAATTAAGGTAATTAAAATAGTTCAATAGGACCATCATGCCACAGTTTGGTGCCCATTCATACCAAAAAGTGCCAAAACGAAGTAAATGAAATACTGAATTCACTAAAATGCCAATGCAAATTGGCCAAAATACCAGAGTGACTGAAATAATCCAAAGCAAACACTCAAAACAGATACTCATTTCTGCAAACAAAGCAGGAAAAAGATAATGATTTGTATCTGCTTTGGCAGATCTGAGTCGAAGCAGGCAAAATATCCAGAGATGGTATTTGCTGCAGTTAATAATTTCTACTCTAATTCAGCTCCAGTGCAAGGGGCAGCAGTATTTCAAAGGACAGAAAGGAGAAGCAAGCATGAGTAGTCTTAAAAAAACTTTAAAAATAGAAGCTTGGGGGGGGGGATATATATGTATCTGTGGAAATAATGTTTATAGCCTTTCCCCCATGCTTCTTTTTAGCAAGTATCCATCCATCTATTTAGTAACTACTATCCATCCACTAGGGAGAATATGTGGTTTAACTCATCTCCTCCACCACAACTGTTGGGGTTTTGGGTTTTTTAAGTTCTTTTAAAAATGAAATGTAAAATGAGCCAAACCCTAATGAGCAATAAACCACAATAAGCAATAAGCATTTCCTCACAAGGGTGCTGTAAGGCTTAATTAGTTAATATTTGTACATAATTTCATACCCAAAGTGCTAAATTTTATTACATGCCCAGCAGGTTAATTAAGCAAACCTAGAAAAGAAAAGAACTGGTATGAGCTGTAACAGACTTAGCAGGCTACTCGAATGCCCTTCTAGGTTTGTTGAAGAGACACCATTGTTGTCTGAGCAAATACGGGCTCAGTTGCAGGGGGCCCAGGGTGACTTCAGCCCCCAGTCTTGATAATTTCTGGGAAAACAATCTCTGAATTTTTCATAAAAAGCTGGTTCTGATTTGCTGCAGAGTATTTCTACATGTAGCCTTGTATTATATTTCCCCTTTTGTCTGCATATAGCTACATGAACAGTTTCATGACCTAGATTTTGGGTGCATGTGTAGCCAATGTAACGTATGCCCTTCAGGTATGGGACTGGGCAGGCGTGGTTCCAGCCTCAGGGCACCAGGGGCACTGCCCCTACTGACCTCCGTGCCCCCAAGTTTGTAAAAACAACATGTATACCTGAAGTTCTTCGTGTTCCAGCAGTGTGTGGTGGAGATCAGAGCTCCGGTGTGGCTCAAGCTGCTCCAGCGCTCCGAACTTCCGGACTGATGTCTGCACATGCACAGACATTGAAGACGCCGATGCCATGCCTTCCTTGGACCAGGAGGTCACAAGGGAGAGGTGGGGGAGGAGAGCCTAGAGGGAGGAGAAGAGCCACAGAGCCCTGTAAGGGGCAAAACGTCACAGAATGCACATTGGGCGGCTAGGGGGTGCTGTCCAGTGTGTGTTCAAAAAATGAGCAATGCGTTGCCAGATCGCTGGGGGCAGTCTTTGATGGAAGTCTACGGGGAGGAAACCAGCAGCGCAGTTTGTAATATGGGCTATAGTCCTTAGCGCCCTGTGGGAAGGAGGGGGGGACTCGGGGGAGCAGTGTGTGTGTGTGTCACAGTGTGTGGTATTGGCCAGTGGAACAGCAAGGGGGGGAGAGAGTGGTGAGTACTTGTGACCTATTTACACAAGCCTCTGAGTGCGGGCTTTTTCTGTTGACTCTTATGTGGTATGAGGGTGGGGGCTGCCTGCTGCAGAGGGCATATAAAGGCAATTCCACCAGGCATCATTTTCTCTCTCTTTGACTCAGTTCTTGAGAGAGAGTGAGTTTTCAGTTGGCCATCCGGCTGGCGGTCAGACTGAAACTTTGGATCAATTCACTGTTACTTAGATTAGATTCAGATTTAATAATAATAATCTCAAGAAAGCAAGTTAGGTATAGGGTAGTAGTTAGAGGTGCCAAGTCAGACCAGGGGTCCATCATAATCAAGCCCAGCATCTTGTCCTTGAGTGGGGAGGAGACTCTGCCGAGCTCAGTCTGTCCTGTCTGGGCTCAGTCCTGCTGGTGGTGAGTACATTGGGGACCCTGGGGCTTGGCGTTTGCTTTTGGGGGGGACCCAGGAGAGGGGATTGCACTGGGAGACATGGGGGTGGAGAGGAGGTGGGGACTTGGGGAGTCTGGCTGGGCAATGGGGGATGGGGTGCACTGGGAAACATGGGGGAGGGGAGTGCACTGGGGGAGTGGGGGGACTTGGGGAATCTGGCTGGGTAATGGGGTATGGGTAGGGTTGCCATAGATGCAAATTTTCAGAGGTCACATATGAGATATGTAGATTGCAGGGCTGTATTGGAACCAATGCAGCCCTGCAATCTGTATATCTCATAAGTGCCTTTTTAAAATTTGCGTCTGTGGCAACCCTAAGTGAGGGGAGTGGGTGCAATGAGAAACACGGGGAAGGGAAGTGGGGGGGACACAGGGAGTTTGGCTGGGCAATGGGGCTAGGGGTGGATTGGAGGGGCCTGGTTTGTTTGAAATGCAGCCCTGAAAAAGGCCAAACTTTTTTTTTAAAAGGGCCTGTGTGCTTGGACAGGCATTTGGTGGTGTAGCTACTAGGGATGCTGGTCTGGATGGGCCTGGTTTGCTTGCAATACAGGCCTGCAACTTCTTTCCTTGTGAACATAGGAGAAAGTAGGTAGGAGCACGGCAGAAGAGAAGGCTGCAGACAACAAGGAAACCCTTTTCACCTGTTCCCCACTGAACCCATCTCTTCCCCCTACCTCTTCTCATGCTCCAAAAGCAAACAATTTCCCTCCTACTTCTCCTCTGTCCTGTCCTTCTCTTCCCTTTCATTCTCTTATGATTCATCTTGTCACAGAACAGGGAGCTAACTCAGTCCTCCCAAGTTCTCCAAGCCAGAAGGAAGGCTTGTCCCAAAGCCTACACCTTCAGAAGACAACAGGTGGCCAAGCATGCCATGAAAATCGAGAATTTGAGGGTTCAGGATAAACGTAAGTGATGGCAACATGATCAATTTTTTAAACCTACTATGGTTAATTTGGACCTGGTGGGAAAGAGAGTGTACGGGACCCCAGTAAGATGGTTCTCTATTCCCTGGTGGCAGTGCTTCACACAGCAGCATTCCCAGCATTAAGTAATATAATGTCCATCCAATGTTAACCCTGGGAACTCCTTGATGCTGGGTTATGCCCTGGCTCTGCCTACTGTTGCCCTGGCTCCACCTACCATTGCCCTGGCTCCATCCCTAGGCTCGCCAGTCCACCAGTAGGTTGAACCCGCCTATTGGCACTGACCCCCCAGCCTCCAAACCCACTAGCCGCCCCTGGGACTGGGGCTTCAGAGCTGGTCAACTCCTCACTGTAGAGATGGTCAGCAGGGAGCCAGTTAGCCTTGTTCACACTGGGCTGCAGCCAGTATGAGCTGCCTCAATCTGCAAGCAGTCTCTTCCCAGCAAGGAGGTGCATCCAGGGAAGTTGGGGGCTCATGAAAAATGGTGGTCTAGGACCCCTTCTAATATAGGAATGTTTGACAGATACATACACACAGACTCACCTAATACAAACAAGGAAAAAGTTACTGTAATTAATTTGTTCATCTTCAGTTAACTATAGCATCCACATCATGGACCAAGGCTTCCTACATTGCAGGCCCTGTGATTCTATATTTATTTATTTATTTATTTATTTCAAATTATATGCCACCCTTCCCTGAGGCTCAGGGCAGCTTACAAGCCATAAAAACTTTTAAAGTAAAAAAATCCTAAAACCCCTACAAACCCCACCCAAAACCACCTACCCACCCAACCCCTCTCACACCTCTACCCCCAAACCATCCACCAAACCCCACCCCAATTCTCTATCACCACCCACCAAATAAAAAAAATCCTACACCACCTCCAAAAAACACTCACTCAGGCTCAAATGAACCTCTGGGGGAAGGGAGTTCCAAAGCACTGGGTTAGCAATTGAGAACACCCCCTGCCCCCAAGAGCCCTTGTATGAACAAGGCTAACAGGCAGTACCCACAGGGAGGCACTGCTGACCAATCACAGGAGCCATAATGGGACATGGAAGAACAGGTGATCTTTCAGATACGTAGGGTCCAGACCATTTAGTGTTTTTTAAGGTCAAAAAAATTACCTTGAATTCTGCCCAGAAAGCTGCAGGGACCCAGTGCAGACTTCAAAGCACCAGTATAATGTGCTCCCAGTGACTCAGCCGTGAAAGGAGGTGAGCTGCCACATTCTGCACCAGCTGCTAGAAATGTGCACCAGAGCCCCATGGTGTTTCTCGTTTTCGTTACTGTTGTCATTATGAGGATGTGTCATGTTATCGTTATCATTATAACAACGTCGGTTTTGTTATTATCATTATCGATACCGATTTCAAATGAAGATTTTATTTTCGTTATCATTATTGATATCGTTTGGTCTCGTGATTTCACGAGACCAAAAACCAGAAACAGTATTTCGATCGCATGTGTTGCTGTGTGCGGTGGTGTGGTGTCTGTCTGGCTTGTATGAAAATTGGTTGTGAGCTTTTGTGTGTGTGTTGTAGCTGTGTGTGGTTTGGTTTGTGCGTGAGGATGGAAGGTGAAGGAAGCAGTGGTGGTGGTAGGATAAGGAAAATGAAGCTGAGGAGGAAGGTCAAGCTGGAGGAGGAACAAATGGAGGCCCAGCCTGAACCATCTAGTGAGGTGGTGGAGGTGGGCTCCTCATCAGAAGAGGAAGAGGGCAGAGGAGGTGCCACTGCTGCCAGGTTTGTAAAATTTATTTTTGTTTATTGTTCCATATAATGTTGAGGTCAAGAATACTATCCTTTAGAGTGAGCTTGCTGGCATGTGGGTGGTGGGCAGTCAGACACAAACAGCAGGCATCAGCAGGTGGCAGCAGAGGGGCAGGATTTGCATGTGTCTTATTTCTGGGTCTGCCACAGAGAGAGATGGGGGGGGTCTTCCAACAGTCAGGCACAAGCCACAGCACCCACCCAGAGATTTTCCAGCCAGGGTCTCAACTTGCCAGCAGTAGCACCCCAGGAAGGGCAGGATTTATCACCTCTCGACTAGACTACTGTAATGTGCTCTACGTGGGACTACCTCTGGTGACGGCTTGGAAGCTGCAGCTGGTGCAGAATGTGGCAGCCTGAATCTTAGTGGGACTGGGCAGCTGGGAGCACATTACACCGTGCTCCAGACGCTGCACTGGTTGCCAATAGTCTTCCGGGCTCGATTCAAAGTGTTGGTTTTGACCTATAAAGCCTTACACAGTCTGGGCCCTGTCTGCTTGCAAGATCGCCTCACTCCCCGGGTCCTAGACCGGTCCCTGCGGTCATCCAGGGGAGCCACACCAGAGGTCCCCCGGGTTTTCCAGAGGGCCACGCAGAATAGGGCATTCTCGGTGGCTTCACCGCGCCTTTGGAACTCTCTCCCGGTGGGGGCCTGTCTGGCCCTGGACCTCCCAGCTTTCTGAAGGAATTGTAAGACCTGGCTGGGTAGGGGTGGAGGTTGGTGAGGGAGGGGGTTGGTTTTTATTCTTTCTTTTTTTATGATATTTTATTGTGTTTATCTCTGATGTTGTTAGCCACTCCAAGTTGCCTGTGGCAAGAGGGGTGGGGTATAATTTTTTAAAATAAATTTGCATGTGTCTTATTTCTGGGTCTGCCACAGAGGGGGGGGGTGCTCCTCCAGCAGTCAGGCATGAGCTGCAGCACCCACCCAGAGACGTGCCAGCCAGGGTCTCAACTTGCCAACAGTAACACCCTAGGAAGGGCAGGATTTGCACATGTCTTATTTCTGGGACTGCCACAGAGAGAGGGGGGAGGGCTCTTCCAGCAGCAGCAGCAGCAGCAGCAGCAGCAACAGCAGCAGCAGCAGCAGCAGCAGCAGCAGCAGCAGCAGCCAGGGTCTCAACTTGCAGACACTACAGCACCCCAGGTGGTGGTGGTGTATGTGGGAGAAAGGGAAAGAGGTGAGTAGTAGGCAGCACTGCAGCACCATCCTTCCACTTGGTGTGGGAGAATGGGTATTGCTCTGGGAAGGACTAGAGGCATCACCATGAATGCATGATATTATGTAGGTGTTTATATGTTCCTGTTTCAGAGAGGGTGATGATGACAGTCCAGACTCATCAAGTCGGACATCTCAGGACCAAACCAGGCCAACGAGGTCTGCGGTATGGAAATATTTCTATACCCCAAAAGGTAGATTCGCAGAATGCAAGGTAAGGCATGGGGGCCCAGCTGGAACAACAGAGAATGGATTGCCCTATGACCTGGTAGGAAGTCCCCCACAGAGAGAGAGAGGTTGGTCAGCCACCCACTTGTGGAGACAGAATGCAGGCAGATCTTGATAGACCATTGGTCTGACACAGTATGGCACTTCTTATGTTCCTATCTTTTAATGTTCTTTAGATCTGTGACAAAAAAATCAAAAGGGAGACACAGGGGACCACATCGAGGCCAATTGCCCATATCAAGACCATCCACCTCATCAAGGTGATGTGGGACGTGTCTAGGGCTGGAAGGAGCAGGAAGGAACATAGAGCGGAGGAGGGGAGGAAGGCACGGCAGAAGAGGCTGCATCCCAGTACTTCCTCCTCCAGCTCCTCGGAGAATTCTCCAGCCCCCTGGCAAGAGGAGACCCCCCGAAGGAAGGGCATTTTGGTCTTCACTGCAGAGGCCTGTTTTTAAAAAAAATAAATTAAAAGTTACAATGTTTTTTCAAAAGTTTTTATAAAAGTTATATTTGTTACCAGCTGAGTTTGACCTGTCCAATCTTTTATTCCTCTGTGCTTCTTCTGGCAGGTGGCAGAACCCCGTTGTATATACAGCTTGTCAGATCCCTACCTGACAGCAGCAGCACATGTAGCGTATTAGCCCCAAGATGTGCCAGCAGGGTCTCAACTTGCAGACAGCCCCCCAGGAGGGGCAGGGCTTGTGTCTGTGTGGGTGTGAAAGAGAGAGAGAGAGGTTGTGGCAGTCTGGCAGAGGCATAAGCGGGCATCGGCAGGTGCACTGCCCGCTCTCACAGAGAGATTGCCGCATGGGGGGAAGTCTTGGGAAGCCGAGTTGTGATATATAATACTTGGTTACATTTGTCAGTTGGTCCCTTTGAAGTCCTCGAGTGGAGAGGTGTGTTCAGCTCGTAGAAAGATTGCCCCAGGGAGAGCAGACTTGCAGACAGCGCCCCAGGTGGAGCAGTCAGCCAGGGATATCCTATTTTCTGTGAGGGGGTTCCAGAGAGAAAGAGAGAGAGGCTCTTTGGCAGCGGGCATCAGGCAGTGGGTGCTGGTGGGCAGAGGGCTCTTTCAGCAGCCACAGCGGGCATCAGCGGGTGGCTGTGGAGGAGTAGGCTGGCGGGGGGGGGGCACCGGTGGCCACTGACCAGTCAGACATGAACAGCAGCAGCACCCAGATGATGGTTCTTGGGACTGGAGTGACTGCTTCTGGATGCAGTGGAATGGAATGACAGCTCCCCATGAATGGAATGATGGTCCCAGAATCTTGATGATGGTTCCTGGGACTGGCATGACTGTTTCAGGTACAGTGGAATGACAGCCCATGGGAGTTGAATGATGTCCCTAGAATTAGGGCTTGATTGGGCACACTTCATTCAATCATGCGATAGGTGGTAGCAGGTACAGGCAGGCACATAATTACATTGTGTGTTATTTCCTTCCATCTCATTCTGGTAGGTTTGCTACTGGACATGGGCATTGAGCATGAGCACAGATGAGATCTCCTGCTGGTTCTGGCAGGGGGCAGCTTGAGTTGGATGCACCTCTTACCCCCACTCCCATCTCTCACGTTCTAGCAGCGGGGAGCCTATCTCTCTCTCGTCATGTACTGCAGGTGACAGCATGGGTGGGAGCGTGTCTCTCTCTCTCCTTGGCTTCTAGCAGGAGGGAGACTTTCTCTCTCTCCACGAGCAGCAGTTTGCTACCTCGTAAAAAAAGATTCTTCGTGCTGGCTCTCATCATTCTCACCACGTCACCCTGCATTCGTTCCCCGCATGGACTTGTGTCATATCACTAGAAAGGGTTGGGTGGAACTGTCACTCTGAAAGGGGAGAGTGATTTTTAGCCTAGAGAGGAGTTTGAGGCCATCCGAGCAGGTTGCTGCCTTAAACACTACAGGGTGGCTTAGTTTTATGGAAGAAGGGGACCCTGACCAATATATCCCAGACCATTGTTTATTTAACCCAGGCCTGCACAACATGCGGCCTGAATATAGATAGGCCCACCTATCCACTGCTTCTGGATGCAGTGGAATGACAGCTCAATAATCCAGATGTCTGATGGTTCTTGAGACTGGAGTGGCTGCTTCAGGTAAGGTGGAACGACAGCCCATGGGAGCTGAATGATGTCCCTAGAATTAGTGCTTCATTGGGCACACTTCATTCTATCATGGTCTAGGTGGTAGGGATGTGCAAACCTCCGGGGGTTCAGCCTGTTCAGAGTTTGGCTGAACCCGTTTGGGGGGGCGAACCTGTTCAGGCAGGGGGGTGGTTTTCCCTCCCCCCTCCAGGCTGCACGGGTGCAAGGGGTGCTGGGGAGCATCTCCCCCCCACCCTGCCGAGCCTAGGGATTTTTTTTAACCCCACCCCAGGGATCGCCCTACCTGGTGGTGCTGGGGCTCCAGACCCGCGTTCGGTGGCAGCGGTGGCGGCGGGACTGGCGGCAGCACTCCGGAGCGCTTCAGGCCACTACTAGGCCTTCCACGTCAAACTGGAAGGCCTAGTAGCAGCCTGAAGTGCTCCGGAGCACCTCCACCGCTGCCGGACCCGCCTTCACTGTCAATGCTACCCGGTGGTGCCAGGACCCTGGCCCTGGGTCCGGCGGTGGCGGTGGCGGTGGGTCTGGCCGCAGCAGCGGGTCTGGCAACAGAGCTCCGGAGCGCTTCAGGCTGTTACTAGACCTTCCAGTTTGTCCTGGAAGGCCTAGTAGCAGCCTGAAACACTCTGGAGCACTGCTGCCACCGGACCTGCCATTGCTGCCACCGCCAGACCCAGGGCCAGAGCCCTGGAACCACCAGGTAGGGTGATCCCTGGGGTGGGGTGGGGTTAAAAAAAATTCCTAGCCTCGGCAGGGTGGGGGGGGTGCTCCCTGGCACCCCTTCCACCCACGCAGCCTGGACAGGGAGGGAAAACCAGGTTCCTCCCTGCCCCCCGCCCCCCTCCTGAATGCGCTTGGAACCCGAACTTTGTTCGGTCAGTTGAGGCAGGGGTCGGTTCAGATTCAGGGTGTCCACGAATGGGCGAAACACCCCAAGGTCGGGCCGAACTCCAAATTTCTGAACCACATTCACACATCCCTAATAGGTGGTAGCAGGTAAAGGGAGGCACACAGGCAGGGGCACATAATTACGTTGTGTGTTATTGCCATCTCATTCTGGTAGGTTTGCTGCTGGATGTGGGTATTGAGCATGATGAGAGATGAGATCTCTCGCTGGTTCTAGCAGGTGGCAGCTTGAGCTGGATACATCCAGGGCCCCGATTCTTCCATGGAATTTAAAAAAAAAATCCGCGGGAGTCAGGGCCTGATTTACCATGCGGGGGGGGAGGGACTTGCCTCCTCCCCCCCCAGTAAAACCCTTGGGGCTTTGCCTCCCCAGCTGCCAAGGCTTGCCTCCTCCCTCCCCCTTCCAGGTATAGAAGTTAAAATTAACTTAGCAGTGTCTATTGGTGGCATCAGCCGCTCCCCTCAGCATGCTCATCTCCACCCAGCTCCAGGGACTCTCAGGGCGATGCAGCCGGATGACATCATCTGGCTGCACTGCTTGGAGAGTCCCTGGAGCCGGGTGGAGATGAGCGTGCTGAGGGGAGTGGCTTCTGCTGCCGACAGATACTGCTAAGTTAAAATTAACTTATAAACTGGGAAGGGGGAGGAGGGAGGCAAGTCCTGGCAGCTGGGAAGACTGGGGAGGGGAAGTCCTGAGGGTGTGTTCATTCCCCTCCCCCCGTGGAATCTCCTGCCCCGTGTCTCCCCAGTGCAGACTAGAAATTCTGCGCTGGGGTAAGTGGGGCAGGAGATTCCTCGGGGGGGGCAGGATTCTGTGGGAAATCTGCAAATCACAGACTCGCATTTCCCTCGGGGCCCTGGATACACCTCTCCCCCCCCCCACCCCCATCTCTCTCATTCTAGCAGTGGGGAGCCTATCTCTCTCACTCCCTCTCTCTGGTCATGTACTGCAGGTGACGGCATGGGTGGGAGCATGTCTGTCTCTCTCCTTCTAGCAGGGGGGAGACTTTCTCTCTCTCCATGAGCATCAGGTTGCTACCTTGTAAAAAAAGGTTCTTTGTGCTGGCTTTCATCATTCTCACCACGTCACCCTGTGTTCCATCCCTGCATGGACTTGTCTTATATCCCTAAAAAGGGTTAGATGAAACTGTCACTCTGAAAGGGAGAGTGCTTCTTAGTCTAGAGAGGAGTTTGAGGCCATCAGGACAGGCATGCGATAGTGGTGGGCAGTTGCTGGGGTACGAGCAGCAGGTTGCTACCTCATAAATAAAGGTTCTTTGTGCTGGCTCTCATCATCCTCACCACGTCACCCTGCATTCCATCCCCGCATGGACTTGTCTCATATCCCTAGAAACGGTTGGGTGGAAATGTGTGGAGGTGCCAGAGAGAGAGAGAGAGAGCGAGAGAGAGAGCAAGGCTCTCTGGCAGTGGACAGCAGTGGATGCCTTTTATACTAGAGGATCTCAAGAAGTTGATGATGGTTCTTGGAACTGGAATGGCTGCTTCTGCATGCAGTGGAATGACAGTCCCCTTGACTGGAATGATGGCTCCAGAACCCTGATGTTGGGTCCTGGGACTGGGGTGGCAGCTTCTGGATGATGTGGAACAACAGCCCTCCCTGCCTGGAACATAGGTCCCAGAACCCTGATGGTGGGTCCTGGGGATGGAGTGGCTCCTTCTTGATGCGGTGGAATGAAAGCTCCCCGTGAACGGAATGATGGCCACAAAACCCTGACAGTGGGTCCTGGGTCTGGAGTAAATGCATCTGGATGCTATGGATGGACCACACCCCATGACTGGAATGATTGCCCCAGAACCCTGATGGTGGGTTCTCATACTGGAGTGGATGGCTGCTTCTGGATGCAGTGGAATGACAGGTCTCCATGACTGTAACATAGGCCCCCAGAACCCTGATGGTGGGTCCTGGGACCAGAGTGGCTGATTCTTGATGCAGTGGAATGACAGCTCCCTTTGAGTGGAATGTTGGCCCCAGAACCCTAATGATGGTTCTTGGGACTGGAGTGGTAGCTTATATCTGTTTGCGGACAGCACTGCAAGGGGAGCAACCAGGAGCCAAGCATGTTTCTGTGTAGGGGTGCCAGAGAGAGAGAGATGCTCTCTGGAAGTGGGCAGCAGAGGAGGAAGATCATCGTAGGAGCAGGCAGTCAGGCAGGTGGGAGCTTGGCAGCAGTGGTGGCAACAGCAGCAGTGACAGCAGGGCATGTTTTTGTGGGGTGTTGCCAGAGAGAGAGAGAGAGAGAGAGAGACTCTCTGGCAGCAGGCGGCAGCGTGTGGCATCAGAGGAGCTGGCAGTCGGGCAGGTGGGAGCTTGGCAGCAGCAGTGGCAGGGCATGTTTCTATGGGGTGGTGCCAGAGAGAAAGAGGCTCTCTGGCAGCAGGCAGTGGCGTGTGGCATCAGAGGAGCAGGCAGTCGGGTAGGTGGGAGCTTGAGCAGGATGCACCTCTCTCTCTCTTTCCCCAGTCCCTCTCTCTCTGTCTCTCATTCTAGCAGCGGGGAGGTTCTCTGCTTCTCTCTCATTCCAGCAGCGAGGAGCCTCTCTCTCATTCTAGCAGCGGGGAGCCTTTCTGTGTGTCTCTCTCTCTCATGTACAGTGGGTGACAGCATGGGCAGGAGCACATCTCCCTCTCTCTCTCTTGTGTGCCTCCACCCTCACTATGGGTCCAAGGCCAGCTCAGAGAAACCCAGCAGCAGCAGCTTGACCTTGAGGAACAGGAGCTGCTCCACCAACCCAGAAGCCAGCCTCAAATGGTGGGGACTCACTATGTTCCCTGCTGCTGAAAACACTCTTTCTAGGGATGGGCGAATGCAGTTCAGAAGTTCGGAGTTCAGACCAAACTCAACCAGTTCGGTCAACTGAACTGAACTCGATTTTTGAACCGAACCGAACCGACTTTCCTAACTCGGCTCTGTTCGCCCATCCCTAAAAGATAATATTCCATTTAGTTCAATGGGGTTTGAATTTCCAAACTTTGTTCAGAAGTTCAGAGTTTGGACCGAACTAGAATAATTCAGTCGACCAAACCAAACTTCCGAACTGAACAGAATTACCGAACCGAATTTCCGAACTCAGTTCTGTTTGCCCATCCCTAACCCATTCGCTGGGCACGCTGTTCGGTGGGCAGGACACTAGTTCCTGTGCTACCCTGGTCAGAGCCTGCCATATTTCCCCCTTCTCTGCCCAGTACAGAAGGGGATCGCTGCTGAAATCCACCACCGCCTCCTTGAGATATTTTGCCACTGCCCGCTCCACAATGCCAGACTCCTGCTACCTCTGCCTGCTACTGCTGAAAACCTCCCCAACTGCATGTGCCCATGTTGCCTGCCCTGGGGTGGTCCACTCAGGGTGGCTGATGGATGAGGAGCTGCTGCTGCTGCTCCTGCTGCTCCTGGGAGTGTTCTGTATCTCTGTCCTCCTGCTGCTGCTGTTGCTTTGCCCCTCCTGGTTGCCCTGCTGCTGCTGCTGCTGCTGCTGCTGCTGCTGCTGCTGCTGCCACTGCTGTATCACCCTCTCAACTGCCCACACTCTCTCCACCAGAGTATGCTTCCTCAGGTGAAGTCTGGCGTGTGAGCTGTCATGCTCGCCTTCATCCTGAGGTCCAGCATGGTGGAGAGTATGTATACCTCCTTATGAATGAAAGGGTCAAAATGCCTGATCAGCCCCTCTTTCAACTTTTGTACCAGGGCCACTGTAGCAGGGAGAAGTCCAGGGGGGATGCTACCCCTTTAAGAAGGGGGCTGGGGCACCAGCCAGAAGGCTGGACACACACAAAGGATGTGGCAGAGTCAGCCCCAGAGCTGGGGGTTAGCCTGAGCGGATACAGGCTGAGAAACCCCTGTGACAGAGTGGGCAGGTTGCTGGTCCTTTAAGACTGAGAAGAGGAAGCCGGACCACACCCACGCTGACTGTATAAAAGGAGAGACTTAGGTAGAGAGGAGACAGTCTCTGCCAGGGAACTGAAAAGGCAACATCTCCCTAAAGAAGTCTGCCTGGTCTATGCTGTCCAAGGTGCTGAGGACTGGAGAACAAGAGAGACCCAGGCAAGGTACAGAGGCTGTGTCCATGGAGGGAGCCTCTTGTCTTGGGAAGGTTTGGGCAGAGCCTGGGGCCTTTGAGGACTTGCTGAATGGACTTTGGGGACTTGTGGTTGGATTGCTACTGTGTTGCTCCTGAGTCAAGGAGAGATGGACCTGGGCCTGTAGGGTGGAGGCGGACGAGCCAGCAGCTCCAGGTATGCTGGACATGGGCGGTGTCCAAATAAAGGACTGTGACTAAGACCCTCTGGATTGTGTTGTGTCCTGAGAGGGTACCCCCTCCCTGGAAGGAGGGGGTTCTGTTAACGATCTAGGTGGACACAGCATAGCAGGGGGAGAGTTAATTCCCCTGAGTGTGACCCCAGTGCCCTGTGTGGCCCTGTGGGACCCCCACCTCCACCACCTGCTACAGCCACCACCTCTGGTACAAGCTGCCACTCCACCTCCTCCCCCCCCCCCGCCTTGATCCCTCAGGAAGCCTTTCATCCTCCCGATGAGACTCCGGACCAGGGTGTGTGTGTGTGTGTATGTGTTACCTGGCTCAGGGTGGCTGTTGCTGCACTCAGGCTCTCCATCATATCCTTAAAGGGCTTAAGGACGTGCACGGCTTGAGCCATCATTGTCCACTCATCCCGCCCAAGTGGCCTTTCCACCACAATCTCCCCCTCTGAGGCTACCTCGTGCAGGACCCACCTCTGCTCCACCAGATGCTCCATCATGCTATAGGTGGAGTTCCACCTGGTGCTGACATCCTGCATAAGACAGTGCTCCTGCGCCCCCAGCTCCAC